>WUQG02453197.1:0-12799 GCA_011317285.2 Androctonus mauritanicus | reverse complement strand
CCTGATCAGATTAATCAGATCACTCTACCAGAACCAGGAAGCTACTGTGAGAACCAGATAAGGAGATACAGATTGGTTCAAGATCAAGAAAGGCACCAGACAAGGCTGCACCCTCTCCCCATTTTTCTTTAACCTCTACATTGAAGTGATCATGCGGAAACTGGATCTGGAGGAATATAAAATTGGGGTGATGATTGGGGGTCGGACAATAAACAACCTCAGATTTGCTGATGACACGACCTTGCTGGCGGAAAGCGACAAGGACCTAAGATGCTTTCTTTCAGTAGAAGGCTCCAGTAGAAGGATCTAAGATGGTTGATCATGAAGCTAAAAAATGAAAGTGAGAAGATGGAACTTCAGCTGAACATCAAGAAAACGAAAAACATGACCATTGCCACCATGGGAGATCATATAATGATCAACAATGAGAAGATCGAGGTGATCGACAGTTTCATCTTCCTGGGCTCCATGATAGACCGTAATGGTGACTGGCGCCCTGAAATCACATGAAGAATCGCCCTCGGGCGCACAGCAATGGCCAACATGGACCCAATTTGGAGGTGTAAGGACGTCTCAATCACCACCAAGCGCAGACTAGTCACTGCCATTGTGTTTCCCATTACGACCTATGGGTGTGAGACCTGGATCCTAAGAAAGGCCGACAGGAGAAAGATTGACGCGTTTGAACTATGATGCTGGAGAAGGCTCTTGAGAATCCCCTGGACAGCGAGGGTCACCAATAAGTCTGTCTTGGAGCACATCAATCCCGATTTTTCTCTGGAAGCCAAGATCACACAACAGAAGCTGATGTACTTTGGCCATGTGATGTGGGCCAACTTGCTGGAAAAGGATGTGATGCTGGGGATGATGAGCAGAACAAGACCTATAGGAAGACCAAAGATCTGTTGGTTGGACACGATCAAGAGGGATACAGACAAGAGCATCAGGGAACTGAAGGATTTGGTCAAGGACAGGAGGGCATGGAAGGCCATGACCCATAGAATAGCTAAGAATCGGACATGATTGAACGGCTAGAATTGAATTGAATTGGATGTGCCAAAAGTGTGCAATGGCAATGTCAGACATATTTTGCAGATAGATTTATATAGTTGCAAAATCATTGAAAATGCAGTAAGTAAATTACAAATGCTCATATTATCAATATATGGTAAGCCCGGATTTGATCCAATATCACATCTGGTGAAAGTGGAAGTCAATTTTATCTTAAAATCAATATACCTATAGTAAATTTGGTATGTACAATGAAGAATCAGTGAAGAAAATAATCAAGTAAATCATTGATTTAAACAAATTATAAAGGATGATTGATCGATGATTAAATAATTTCTTCACAAAAATTTTTCTTTGTGAAATGAAAAAGTGCAATAGATTTAGATTCTCTGTAAAATGAAAAATTTATAAATTAAAAGTACTTGTATTTATCTGTTGATGATGGTGAAGAATAAATTTCTTTAATATTTATATGACATAAATAATTTTTTATTATTATAATTTACTTGATTTTAAAAGCTATGTTGTTATTTTTTTTAGATAAATAAATTATTGTCTAACTATAAACTATTGCTTTTATTGACCTTTATTTAATATTACTATGATAAAATTTTATTATTGAGAACTTACCTCTGTTTTACTATTACATCTGTAGAAAATAAATTTGTACTTTATAAGATTTTGCTTTACAAACACACACTGGAAACAAATTAACTTATAAAATTAGGAACTACTTATATTCATAAATTTTATAATTTTTGAATTGATTTTAATTAAGCATAAAATAATCAAGAAATGTTTTTAAATTTAATTTGAATAGATTATATGTTATATATTTATAGATAAATATAATTGATAAGTATAATCAAGACTAATTGATCTGGTTTTGTGTTAAATGGGAAAACCGTTACATATAAATACAAAAACAAGCTTTAAAGCCGAACCAAAAAAAAGTTTTTGGTTCGGCTTTAAAGCTTGTTTTTGTTTTTTTGATTTTGTTTCCCGAACCTGATCTCTGTTTACTATGGACCGTTACATATATAAAAATAGTAATGTATATAGGATTGGAATCATTGTGTTATTGCTGTAGTATAATAATTATACTGTAATGTAAGTATAGATATATTAAAAAATATAATTTTATATAATTTATATATACTGTATATAATTTTGTAATTTAAGAATAAAATTTATTCAACTATATAAAATTACTAGAGAATAAATTTTATTCTTAAGTTATAAAATTAAAAAGTAAATTTAAAGTCAAAAATGATTCTTAGATCTTTATGTTTATTGGATAAAGTATAATATTTACAAATCAGCTGATATAACATTTAACTCTATATAGTATTAAATAAAGGTGTGGAGATAGCATAGAGGTAAAGCAGGAGTTTAATATAGTGGGTAATGCAGCAAAGTAAGGGTATGATAAGTGGATAGGAGACTATAAAAACTTAAAAGGTAACAACTAGAAATAGATTAATAATGACTAGTGGGTATAGATTAAAAATTAATAATACTATCTAGTGGGTATAATAATAATAAATAACAAGATTAGTTTAAAAATTAATAAATAATAGTAGGATTTAAAAATAATAATAAATAGTAGGAATAAATTCAGTATACTATAAAAATTAGCTATCTCTGCTCTCCTTCTCCAACCTGCATTAGACCAGCATGGGGGAGGTAATGTTCTACAAACTTTCAGATTGTTTCCATGATGCACAACATAAGTATTAAATATAAATTATTGATATAGATTTACTTTATAATAGATCTCTCATTTTGATTGTTGAGATTCTAGAAATCCTTAAATAGCATATTAAATCTAAGTACATTGAATGATCAAATTCAGATGTTTCTTAACAATTTTTTGGTTTTCAGTAATGAATAAGCAATAATAAATTGATAAATACTATTGATAAGTTGACTATATATAATGAAAAGTAAAGATAAGAAGTTTTAAGGAAAATAAATCATCATATGGAATGGAGATATATCAGATTATTGCTAATCACCATATTATATTCAAAGATGATAGACTATAGTACAGTGGTATCTCACAATTTGACACTAATCTGTTGCCGAACTATTGTTGAATTAAGAACCTGTTGAATTGCGGGACAATTTTTCCCATATAAGACTATGGAAAATAGATCAGTTCATTGTCAGACTCCCATCCCACTCCCTTAATGGGTGAGGTAAGATAGATACACTATATTATTAACTTTTCTATATGTATTTTACTATTGTATAACATATTAAATTACAAAATACATTATTTTATACACAATACACACAATTTATTAGCCCTTGGATGTAGGAATAAAGTCTTCTTTATCCTGTTCTTTGAATCTGTGAAACCAGTCTTGACTTGCTTTAGATTCCTCAGTTTGATCTGATGTACATCCTGGAGTTTTCTTCTGTAATTCTTCAAAAATTAGTCTTGGTTTTCACAGATCATTGTCTGAGTTATTTATCTCCCTTCATCTGTCTTTATCTAATCCAAGTGAAAAGCAGTTTTTCTATCTCTTCATTGATTAAAGATCTATTTTTGTCAAAAATCTTTATTGCTCCAACAGACACTCAAGCACCCACAATCTCCTCTCTCTGTTGAAAAATGATTGCCAAGTTGTTCTAGAATGCCATAGTCTTGAGCTACTTCTGTAATTGTTTTACCTTTCTGCAATTTATCTACAATTTTTTTCTTCTCTATGCTCAGTCAAGTGTTCATCTTTCCTGAATTATTTTCCTTTATTCATTTCTCTTTGAATACCTTTCTAAATTTCAATCAAAAAAATAATAAAAACTACAAATGCAAAATTTTTTTACTTTTTGAAAAATGCAGAATTGAAAATTAAAACAAACAATATGAGCAAACACCAAAGCAGCCTAATGGACAAATAACCATGCAAATAATAAATGACACAATTTCATGTAAATGCATGTACCTTCCTGCTAAATTCAGCTGTTGAATTGCAGGACGTCAAATTTCAAAATAATACTGTATTTGGAATACTAAAGCTTTAGTGAATACTAAAGCTTTAGTATATACTAAAGAATATTAAAGAGAGACATTTTGAAGGGAAAAAAGACATTTGAAAACTGAATAAAACCTTTAATTTAAAATATAGCATTTTCCTATAGAATGAATAATTATTTGCTTTAAATATAATTTAATTAATATATAATTTTTATAATTTCTATTTGAGAAACAGTCATACATATTTTTATGAAGCTAAACACAAGCCTTGCTCTTGCCTTTCCTAACACTACAAGCAATAGCAACTTTTGGCTGCCCCAAGCATATGCTTGATTTGCTGATGGTTGAAAATCATGAAAAGAAAATGTGATTGGCCATGAAAATAAATATAATAAATTTCAAGTTACTTAATATATATTATTATTTTCTATGTGTATAAGAAAATTTATATATAATTTATCAAATTAATCTATGACACATTTTTCTATATTAATTTATAAGTTCTGTTGGAGAAATTAATTTAATATAATACATTATTAATGAGAGTGCATATCTTAAAATTAAAATTAGAAAAATATATTTTCATTTTAACTTATTTTGAGAAAAGTTATGACTTTCAGGCAAACAATGTCTACAGTCTTAATTTATCAATGTAGAGTTTAATTATAAAATACTGCATTTTGTGTTAGGGTTAAAAAACATTTTAATTAAAATATTTAAATTATATTAAATTATATTTATTAAAATACAGAATAAAAGTAGAGAATTTAGAAAAAGAAGGACAAAATTTGAGACACTTAATAAAGCAGAACGAATAGTAAAAATGAAGGATTTTCCTTCCATATTTCCAATGATCACCTTTCTGCATTCACATGTTGATATGCCATATTGTTTAATTAAAAAATATAATGTTTACTAATGTTTAGATTTACTTAATAAATGTTGAAGATGACTAAAGGAATTATATTATATTCAGTAACTTCTGAAATTGTAAAGTTTAGAATTATATTTTCTTTTTAGAAGGAAGAGATTGCCCAATTTATACTGCCATCAATGACTTTTCAATAATAGTGGCCACTATGGTCTATAATGTTCCTATTAGCTATTGCGTTTCAATTCAAGAAAGTTTCTTGAAATATCTACAGTACAATGAAATCATATATCACAAATAAATTTACTTTGAAAAAAATTTGCCCAAAGTTCTCTAACTGCATATTTAATATTGTCATTACACAATTATGAGCTATATTTATATTGATTCATGATTTCTTTTTGCCTTTTTAGCTTTTTATGAAATGTTTGATATATTATTATTGACCATTGTATACGGTTTAAAGATTGGATGATTAGACATAGGAAAAAAGGAAGTATCAGTCAGATCAAATATTGTTTAATTTTTCATAAATTCTAGCAGAATTGTTGACCGCTATCAAATATGATGTTGATCAACCATTTTTGTATTAGTGCGTCGGGATAACATGTTTAACTAAAACAGTCATTTCTTCAAATTGTCTTAAAATCAGTAACTGCAGTGATCAAGATCATATTTAATTTTCCATACCAAACTGATAAAATCATTTCATCTGGAAGCAATACCAAATTTATTATAAGTGGAAACGATCTAAATAATCTATTTACTTATTTAATAAAATTTATTATAAAATTTTATTAAATAAGTTAATAGATTAATTTGATCATTTCCGTTCAATAAACATGATGTCATTCCGAATTTAAAATTTGATTTCGATCGAATATCTATCAAATATTGATTCGTAGTAGATAAAGGAACAAAATCCCGATTATAACCATTTTCAATACGCTGGTCAATAATAATAATAATAATAATAATAATAATAATAATAATAATCAAAACACATCTGAATGGAAAAAACACAGTGAAAGCCATCAACATATTCGCCATACCAGTACTGACTTACTCTTTTGGAGTGATACAATGGACACAGACAGAACTAGAATCGCTCTAAAGAAAAACACGAACAACACTTACATAATACCAGTATCATCACCCGAAATCTTCCATAGAAAGAACTACTCTCCCACGCAAGGAAGGAGGACGTGGTCTTATCGACATTCCTCATTTACACGACAAACAGGTCTATGGTTTGAGAGCGTTCTTCCATAAAAAATAACACACATCACAACTATACAAAGCTATAGTCTTGGCAGATAGAAACATCACACCATTAAATCTACAGAACGACATTCCAAACCCAATAGACAACACTGCAAACATACAAGAAAAGAAAATATCCTGGAGTAGAAAGGAACTCCATGGCAGACACTCATACAACCTTCAGAAACACTATATAGACATCAAAGCATCAAACAGCTGGCTAACCAAGGGGATCTATTTACAGAAACAGAAGGGTTCATAATAGCGATACAAGACCAGGTAATAAACACTGAAAATTACAGAAAATACGTACTGAAGAAAAGCACATTGACAAATGACACTTGTAGAAATGCCACATAGCACCCAAAATGATTCAACACATTACATCAGGATGCAAGCTGCTTGCACAAACAGATTACCTGTACAGACACAACCAAGTGGCAAGCATAATACACCAAAAGTTTGCAACCAAACATAAATTAATAAGAGGTATATAAACAACTTGCTTGTAAAGATCCAAAAGAAAAAGTTACCTACGTTTATAGTGGGAGACGTTTTGAAGTCTCTGGTACCTGCATCTGCTACCCCTGCGTTGCCGCCATTTGGAACTCTGGTGCCCGGTGGATTAATTTTTGTGTTGTATTTTCAAATTAAAATTATTCTTATTTATATCATTTAAAATATTGTTTCAACTAATAGGTTCAATAATACAGCTAAGTTCAACTAATTTTATAAGTTTTTCTTTATTTTTTCATTATTACAACCAATTATGCAAATACGACAATACTTAAAAGAAGAACCAGAAGAAGGCATCGTAGTCTTGCCTATCCTGTTATCCTGGAACGTTCTTGTGGTCGTTACTTGTTAACCTGGAGTTGCTGTTGTCGTCGTTATTCTGTGTTCGTTGTGTGGTTGACGTGGCTGCTTGGAGACTGTTAGTTGTATTGTATTGTGGTGAACTTTTTATTATATTATTATTGTTAGTAAAATTGGACTGCGAGCTGCAGCAAGTATTTGGATGTTTAGTGATATGTTGATGTTAATATTATATATTGTGAATTATTGTTTTTCATTAGTATGTTATTTGTGTTATAGTTCCAGAAGGCCCGATAATATTATTGTACTGGCAAGAGTTGTTTTTTGTAACCCATTTTATTACGTTAATCTTATATTTTGTTAATAAAAATTGCAGTTGGCATGGAACAAATACTTGTCATTTTTCTGTTGGATGGAAACCCACAAGATCAGCGTACAAGTAAAGATTAGTATCAATCGAATATCGTCCAACAGCGAACCACGGGGTCGAACTGAAAGTGGAGGGTCGGAGGTATGCCCGACCGTCATACATCTGTGGCAAAACTTTATTAGTGCATTTTGATTTTAATTTACTTGAATAATCCTTATATAGAGATCCAAAATAATGGAAAATTTATTTGCAGTACTGATGCAATTTTCTTGTCTTAAAAAGACAAGAAAATTCTTATATAGATGCTACCAAGTATTAAGGAAATTTTATTTCTAAATCTTGAAATGAAAATTATATAGAATATCAAATTTTGAATAAATGTTTATTATAACAGGAATATGGCAAATATTTCAATTCTTAATTCTATAATAAAAATAAACAATATAAGAATAATCTATGGTTTTATATACAACATAATCAAATTAATAATATAAATATTGCAATAATTTGCTTTATTTTGATTTCAATTATATAAGACTTATAATAATGATACAAATATGAGTGTTTATATCTTTCAAATATTGCATTTAAGACAAAATATTGATAATTAAATATCACTTCCAGGTTTTGAATTAATCATACTTAATCCTCTACCTAAGTAATTCAACTCTGGATAATTGGAAATGTACTGTAATTAATATTTATATACGTCTTATATTAATTAAAATTTTTAAATTAATAATAAATAATAGTTTTAATGTAATAGTTTATTATTTCATAAAGAACAAAGATTTCAGCATTAAATATAAATATTACTAAATAACTATTCAGTAACTATGTGCATTACTTTGTATAACATTGTACAAAATGTAATTCATACAATCATTAATTCAACATTTATCTATTATCGATTAATTTAAAAATTAAAATTTTATTAAAAATAAAAAAAAAATGGAATCTCAAAAGATTCTGCTTAAGGAATACTGAAATTTTTTGTTTAAATAATTTTAATAGGATAAATTCAAGATATTTTCATTATCAATTTTTATCCTCTGGGTTTATTTATTTATAACTCTGTAATAAATATTTACCAAAAGCAAAGCAAATAAATGATATTTCAATAATTTTTTTAGATAAAATAGCTTTTGAATAATTACAAAAATAGAAAAATTTGCATGTTCTTATAGAAAATGCATCTGAAATAATTATTTAAATTAAAATTTATTATTTTATAAACATTCTAATTATGCTTCTGACAAAATAAAAAACTAAAGGGGCATTATAGTAACTGTGCCACAACTGTAATGTAGAACTACATCAATTGGCACTATCTCACTAGTTCTACTATGGGACTGAAATACGATTGACTTTTGATGTGATTTACACTACTAAGCAGAGACAGTTAAGTTAGGATATCTGACATTAGTGTAATAATTTATTGTACTCACACCAAATGCAAATTTTGGAAATAAAGGTGCATGGATAAGTGACACTCAAGTGGAGGCAATGTTGGAACTACACAGGAATAAAGACAACTAACAAGGAGAGGACACAGCTGACTAACCACTGATTTTGATGAAATGAAACAAATGTAATTTAGAAAAAAAAATATCGAATATGTGTCCGAGCATTTGTGCCAATGTGCCTTATAAATAAAAATATTAGGATTTTAAAATCTAGGCTTGGTGAGATTAAGAAATAAGAAAGAGAAAAAGAGCGGTCCTAACATAATGTGTTCGTGTCGCCAATCCCATAATCTCAAGGTTACGACTTCAAAGCCCGTCTCTCTCTGCTTTTTTTTTTTAATACATATATAAATAAGAGGGCATAAAAATCGGGTATACAGAATGTATTTTTTAATATTTTTTTACGTAAAACATAAATAATGCAATGAATTAAATCACAAGGAATAAAATTAATGTTTTTCAACAAAAATACAAAAAATTCTATTCCTCCTCATTGTACATGTACGTACGTACATCATATATGAACTTTCGTTCATATGTGATGTATGTACGTGTACATCTGGTATATAGCGAAAGTTTTCTTTCGCTATATATCCTATTTTTATGTCCTCTTATTAGGAATATAATATAATAACTACATTTCAATACATTAAATATTATTAAAAAATTCAATTAAAATAAAAATTTCTTTTACTTATGTATATTTTATTACTCTTTTAAATAAATAAATAAAAAAAAGCATGAGAGAGAGACGGGCCTTGAAGCCGCAACCTTGAGAGTATTGTTAGGAGCGCTCTTTTTTCTCTTTCTTATTTCTTAAGCTTGCCGAGCCTAAATTTTAAACGCTAATATTTTTATTTATAAAGGTGCACTGGCATAAACGCTCAGACACGTATTTGATATATTTTTTCTAGATTACTTCAGTTCAGTTTCATCAAAATCGGTGGGTAGTCAGCTGTGTCCTCTCCTTGTAAGTTAATAGCAAAAATATATATTAAACCAACTATTTAAAATGTCCTGCTTTTAAGAAGAAGTTAAGTCAAAGAAAGTCCTTTCCTTAAGAAGTTTTTTGCATTTATAAATATCTTGAGAGAGAGACAGAATTCATTTAAACTTTCTTCTATTTATCCTTTGATTTCTTATCATAGTAGTAGTATTATATTTCTAAAAGTCAGATATGATGTTACACCAAAACAGGAGAACACTAGAAAATGTATTTAAACAGAACCATGAATACACACAAACTGCCAAGACTAGACAGATGACATTTCCATAAAATCAGACAATCTTTGCTCTTTCAATGTCTCCACCAATCCCATAAAGTTGAGAAAGAAGTCCAAATTATTTCTCCTCATTTGCTTAATTTGATGTTTTCTTTTTATTAGGATTTGTGGCAGGAAATGTCATTTATGATTTTGTTTATTATGAGACCTTGCCAAGTTTGATCTCCTCTCCTGTCAGATATACAAATCATATTTCCTCTTCAAGTATTATTTATGGAGGTGTTGAATTAAATTTATATGTTTAACTCTCTTATTTATGCCAAAGGTTATTTAAAAAGCTAATCTAAAATCTATTTCATTTGTTAGTTTTTACAATTGATTAAATAAATATTTTGAACAACAGATATCAATGTTTAAATCTTATTTGTATATAATTAGTTATATCATGAATTATTTAAAATTATATATTTATATTAATTGACAAAGGAAAATGAATATCTGTTAATACTTCTGCAGTGGTTGATGAAGTTTTATCTTCATGTATAGTTCTAGATGTTTATAGAAGACACCAATATGTAAATTGATGCTCAATAGATGATTTTGTGAGTAAAAGAGGAAGGAAATGGGGATGAATTATCACACTACATCATTGAAATATTCTGTGAACAACAACTGATGTAATTCTATGTTGTAAGTTGTGATATAGTTGTTACCATGCTCCATATTTTTTATTTATATTAACTGTGAAGTAAGTTTTAATCTATTCTGTAAATTAAAAGAAAAAAAATCCAATTCATTTACATAATAAAGATTTTCTTTCTGTAATTAGATCTCTTAAATGATCTTATAAGAGAATTAGATTTGGAAATAGACAAATGGAACCTAAAGAGGTAAGAGGATAAGATATGATCCTCTTAGCTTATAAAGGCCCAATAAGATCATATCTTAGTGCTTTATAGGACTAAAATATGATTCATCAGGTTGCATTTTTTAATGCTAATTTCCAATTGCCAATACAGCTTTCCAAAAAAATACAAATTTATCTTATTTTTTTTCAAATCTATTTCTAAATCTAATTTCCTTAAAAGATCATTTAAAAGACTTAATTACAGAAAATTTTTATTATATAAACGAATTAGATTTTAAATTATAACTGAGTAAACAAATTTTCTTACTATTATAGTATCATATTTAAATTCCATAGGCCCCCTTTTTTTATAAATATGCATATTGTTATGCATACTTATAAAAAAAAAAGATGGCCTATAAGATATGCATCCATTTATGAAAGGTTATTAAACAGATATATAGTAACATATTCAAGCTTTTGAATCATGGCTATTATAACTTTTGGTGATAATATGGTGTATTCAATTTAAATTAGTGCAATATAATATAAAAATATACATTACCTCTCTGATAATCATTTCATAAGGAGGAAGTGTATCACCATAATGAGATGGAACATCCCTGTTTTCATTTAAATTATTCTGTCTATTTCTACTTAATCTTCTTAAAAATCTATTTTCCTCACCAGGCTGACGACTAAAAGTAAAATATTTTTATAGAATAAATTATAAAAAATAGATTAGTCATCATAAATATGATTTACTTAAATAATTTATTAATAATTTCTCTTTAGAACAATTTCCTTTCTAAAAGTAATTTAGAAAGTAAGCAAGCATTAGTTGTTAAACTTAGTTAAAATCTCGAGTTGCAGTTTCAAGATAAGCAGGTTTGTCTTTTTACTTGAAATGAATCTCTTTAAAATATGAATAAAGAATTCATTAATTTAATTTAATTTTTTTATAAAAATATCACCTATGATCTTAAATTTTAATATCGAATTCAATTGATTGTTCAATTTACAGTTTTCGATTAAAATTAAAACTTTTAGAATGAATTAACTATATGAGTAGTAACCTATTGTTATTTTAAAGGAAACTAATGGAATAAATAATTTTCAATGAATAATTTGATTAGAATTAAAAATATTTTAAATCAAACTTATAAAAAAAAATTAGGTCTAGATTCAAAGTTTATTTCATTTATCAGATTATTTGGTCTGCTCTTTAGTGCTAGATTTGGATACATTTTTGAGTTAATATTACCGTAGTAGAGCAGTTCTGAGACAAGTTTACTTTTATCAGATTAACTGCTAGCTAATCACAATCAAAAATGTGAAGCGCAGTTACCAAGTGTTACATTGCTTTCAATTGGGATTGATTAGTTCTTCGCGTATTTGATTATGATTGGATAACTTTTAGAGTCCTAACTTGAAAATAGTGCTATTTAGACCATATGTTCATTGATATTTAAGTTGTTTCAATGCCCCCTATCAGTACACAAAACTTTACAATGAAGTTTTTCTTCACCCTATATATTATTAAATATGTCAAAAAGTTATGGTAGTGAATTTTTTCACATCTCTTCAACTCTACTATATCATGTATTTCAAAATCCAGAAATATCTAAAATCAAACATTTTTAGTCTCAAAAATTCAAATTAAAGAAATTCAACTATAAAAAATATTTAACTAATATGCATCAAATTAAATACATATCCTCTAAATCAGGGGTGTCAAACTCATTTTAATTCAAGGGCCATTTAATGAACCTGTAAGATGGCTGCGGGCCACATCATATTTAAATTTTTTTTAAAATTACATTTTGGAGTAATGATTCAGAAAATGTAGATAGGATGATTAATAGCATTGCATAATCAAATGAACATATTACAAAATTATATAATACTGCATAATTGTTTGAATTATTCATGTTTTTTATTTAATTCCT
>WUQG02453186.1:0-12799 GCA_011317285.2 Androctonus mauritanicus | reverse complement strand
CACACAAAGAACGCTGGGTTACAGTCCTGACACCTTACCAGTTAGACTACCAAGACATCCGAAGTTCCTGGTTCGATTCCAGGCCAAGGCAAATTTTTAATTTCGGGAAATTAATCGAAATTCTAGTTTAATTATTAAATAATAGATGGTGCCAAATAAATCTTAGTTAATTCAAAATTTAACCACTAGGGGAGTTAGTGCTGATTAATGACATTTGGATTTGGATTACGTGATTAATCCCTTGTGTAACTGATGAATTATGATTAGTTATTTGGATTCTATGCTTCTGAAAAATTTTTGATGAATCTGGACCAGATATTGATTCATCTACTGTAAAGTCCTGTTGGCTCTACCATAGATGTGAGCAGTTCATAGTTATATCTGGAATGGATATCATTATATAGTAGTCAGCCAATCATTGAGAATTGATGTAAAAAAAATAATTGTTTATTTTTGCTAGAAACTTTGTTAGGTTAGTTTGAATTAAGCTGCTAAGGGATACTTTGGCATGACAACTTTTAGACCCCTCACATATTGTCCAACACACATGGTGGGATCAGTCAGAAGATTGAAAAATTGGTTCACTGGGCCTGGTTGAGTCTGGATCCTTCTTGAAAAATGATATGTGGATTTAGAATTAAAACCAGATCCTCCATGGGAATAAATAATTGCTTTTACCATATGGCTGATGCTAGAAATTTGAACACATGAAAATAACTTAAACATATTCCATCTTTGTTTTAATATTCTGTTTTCTTTAATTTTAACCATATAAAATTCTGGTAGACCTGAAATACATAATTTCTTTATTTTAAGGAATAAACAGTGTTTATTCAATGTTACTATACACTATTACTTTTTAAAAACATATTGAATATACTGAGTTATAGTTTGGGAGTGTAACCTCCATTTATAATATTGCACCTTTGGAAAATCAAATCTTGAGTATTGAAAAATTGAAACTATAACCAAAATTTTTGAATGCAACCTCGTAAGTTGGTGTGAAGCTGCACTAAGCGAGGTATTCCTGTAGTTACTTTTCAAATGCATTGTACAATTACTAGATGGTAAATTTTATATAAACGTAGATAGCATTCATATTTTTATTATATTATTTATAATAAATGTTTTATGAATGAAAAATTATGGAATAATTTTTACTAAATTGATTTTATAATTTTTAAACTTGTTTTTTGTTTTTATTTTTAAGAGGATTTAAAAGAATACTTCAGTAAATTTGGTGAAATTATTGATGTCAATATAAAGACAGATCCTAATACTGGAAAATCTAGAGGGTTTGGTTTTGTAACATTTACAAATCAAGAGGCAGTTGAAACAGTAAGTTTTAATTGTAAAATGAAATATTAGCAATAGATTTTTTTTTAATTATACATTACGTAAAATGACAACAATAACATTTGCTTATGTTATATTTAATTAGGTTCTCAAAACAAGTTCTCATGCAATTAAAGGAAAGCAAGTTGATCCAAAAAGAGCTAAGGCTCGACCAGGAATTAAGAAAATTTTTGTAGGCGGTCTAGAAGCAGATTTTCCTGAAGCAGATATTAGAGCTTATTTTGAAAAATATGGCAAGGTAATTATAAATACATTATTGATACAGTTGTATCATTTTTATTTGATTTATTATATTTATTATAATTGACTTTATTTTAGATAGAAAATATAGAACTTCCTTTTGACAAAGTAAAAAACCAAAGGAGACAGTTTTGTTTTATCACCTTTGAAGCAGAAAATGCTGTAGAAGAAATTTATAATTATGTTATTTGATCATCAATATATTAACATTCAGTTTTAGCATAAAAGCAGAACAAAAATAAATTTGACTTCTTTTTTATTTGAAATCTATATAAAACTTTCCAGGAACATTTTTATAGTATTTTATATATTTTTCTCATCCATAATATTTAAAGTTTCACAAGAGAAAATCATATATATTCCAAACTTCTGCAGTTGCTATATCAACCATTATAACTATCTGTTTAGAAAATTAGTATAATTCTGCTATATCATTATGATGGTTGCAGAAGTTATGTAGAAGTCATAACAACTGACTAAGTTTAAAATATGCATGACTTCTTTTGTGAAATTTGTAAATTTATGGCTGAATAGGATATACAAAACATTAAAAATGTTTCTAGAGAATTTTATGCATTTTTTTCCTATCTTTGTATTAAAACTGATGTTATATCCTTTGCAGTAAAATAACAATATGTTTGTACTCTATTGTTTTTGCTTGAAGGCAGTTTAAAATGTTTAAGTATTTTTGTAGAGTATGAGGAAAAAATTGATGATTTGAACTGCTTAGCAATCAAAGGTTTCAGATTTTTAAAGAATTAAAAATAAATTGAGAAAACTTATGTTAAATGCTACTTTCAAAGTTTTTTATGCAATATGTATAAATTTATTCAAAAAATATATTGTTTACTTGATTGATCTACTTCGCTAGAGTTTTTAGCACAAATGTTTCTCTAGGGAAGTGTTTTTCAACCCGTGTGTCATGACACTAACAGTTTGTTGGGTTTTTCTAAATTTATCAACCTAAAAAAAATCATGTCTATGAAAACAAACAAATACTAGAAAATAATGATTAAGATTCTAGTTTTGAAGCAAAAAATTAATATTTTTTCTTTAATTGAATAGTTTATATTTATTTCTAAAAATCAAATAAATTACTGATAAATATTTCATGATTTTCATTTACAATATTATAATTTCAGAGGAAAGTGAAGCAAAATAGCAAAGTTTACCTATGTTTTCACTTAAGTCTTCAGTTAAATCAAATATTTGGAAAGTTATATATGCATAAAATTTATTCATACAGAATCTATTTCTGATTTGTATAATGTTTTAAATGAGAAAATTCAAATTTATTATTTTTTTTTATAAGTTTTTATTCAAAAACTAATTTACATCTGATTTAATTTTTCAAAATATCAATTCAAAATTAAAATTAATATTTTCCATAATTTTGAAACTGATTGATTAAATATTTTTTATCAACGAAGAAGTTATATTCTTGCATTGGTCTGTTTTGAAAAAGCGTCAAAAGCTTAATATTTCTCTAAACATTAGAAGTCAATATATTTAAAATAAATGTAAAAAAGTTTTTGATTAAAACATATAAAATGAAAATTAAGAGGTTTAGAAATTGGTCTAATATTTTGAAACATCCTGCATATGTCATGTCCATTAATAAAATCCCTGAGAATTTGAGGTGGGGAAAAATAAACTCAAATTATAATGCACAAGCAAAAATTAAAATTATTGCAAAACTTAAAATACACAATAACGTGCAAAACAAAACAAACAAAAAAATTATATTTTTTTTTATATTTTATGAACATGAATTTAAAATTTTTACAATAATTAAAAGTGAATATCATACCTCATGCATTTCATACAGAGATAAGGCTCTACGGACATCAAATTTTCTAGCCATCATAAATTTCACAGCAGTACTCCAAGACAGAGGACCAACATTTTGATGCAATCTTAGTTCATTGACAACAGATATAAATTCCTTAACAGCCTTAAAAAAGAAATAAATTATTATAAAATGATCTTTTATAATGTATGTTATTTTATAACTTTTCATCATCATTTAAACATACAGTAATCCTTCCATTTACATGAGTAAGTGATTCCAAAAAACATACATAAATGAAAACCACTCAAATGGAGCTGCAGAAAGCTGTTAACATAGGATTTATTATTAGCTGTTCAAAATGGGGATCTATTCCATATTCTCAAATATTTTACTCTCATTATTGAAAAAAAACCAAGCACTTTCAGCAAGTATAACAACATTTATTTAGGTATAACGTTTTCGGACAACCATTCAAGTCCCTCTTCAGTACCTTATTACATTCATTATTCACTACGTAAAGTATTATGAATGGTTGTCCAAAAACGTTACATCTAAATAAACGCTGTTATACTTGCTGAAAGTGCTTGGTTTTTTCAATAATAGGAGTTATAAGCAAGTTGTATCAGTTTAGTTTATTTTACTCTCACTGGGATAGGAAAGTTTTAATTAAAGTTTTTTTTTAAAATATACATCTATACAGGGAAATTCAAAAAGGTTGTACCAAAATTTACAGAATTGTAGAGGATAAAATTCTGAATAAAAAGTCTAGTCATGTTTTTGATTTGAGGCTGTGTTTAGAAGATATAATGTGTGAAAGTTTTGTGACATCATTTCTAATACAGTCAATAAATATTTTTAAAATATGTTTAAATTTGCATATTTAAAATCATATATAAATTTTAACTACCTAAAAACTATCCTAAAAAAATTTGAAGCATCAAGAATAATTGTTTATTAAATTAGCGATGACCGATTATTTTTTTTGAAGATAATCATTTTCGAATGTTAAATTGCTAAATATTTCTGGTTTGGTAATTGTGTATTGCTTACTACAATCTTTTTGAGAGTGTTATGGATCATTATTTTTATGCATAATTAGCAGATTTGCATCTCATTTATGGTTGCACCAGTGGAATAGTAGAGTGGTCAACAACTGTATAGGAGAACTTTTCTGCAATGCAGATGTCTGTCCAGAGTTATTTTTGCAAATATCAAACATTTCATCTAGCATTATTAATTAATTAAAGTTGAAATACATTACAATATTTAAACCAATAAATTTCATTTCAGTACTTAATTTTTTCAATGTTTCTTGTCTCTCATGTATCAAAACAGAAATGACATCACAAAACTTTCGTGCATCATATCTTTTAAACAGAGCCTCAAATCAAAAAATGTGACTAGACTTTTTTACTCGTGGGGTAAAAAGGTTGTGCCAAAATTTATAGAGTCTACAAGTCTACAAATTTTGGCACAACTTTTTTGTATCACCCTGTATAAGAGATTACTGATTACAAAAAATAGACTTTTTGATGTAACTATTATTTATTTCGATTAAGATAAAATATTACAAAGCATACAACTTTACTGCTACCTATTCAAAATCACTTTCATTAGGTGAATCTTCTACTATTATGGTTGTAACTGTTACAGTTGACAATATTGATGGCATAAAGAATCTATCCAGAATATGCTGCTTGCCTTTCCTCTGGAATGAGTTTGTATAGTACCATCTGAGCTTTTAATCCTGTGGAGTGAACTACTTTCACCATCAGGATCTATGCTTTCAATAAATCAATAACGTTTTGAATCATATTACATGGAATCCTTAATGTTCTGGGTTGTAAGCAGTTAAGATGCTTCTTTTTCATCATCTTTTTGCTTTTCTTCATTGTTTTCTTCTTGGTCTAATTCAATGAGATCATTAGTCAATTCAGTATCATATTATTTTAAACGTTCTTCAATATCAGAAACATTCAAATCAATAAACTCTTTACATTCTAATTGTCATCATAGTGCCGCTCTTTAGCAACATTGTTGTAAGCAGTTTTTTCTAATAAAGTAGAATCATCTATTAAGCTAGAAACATAATCTGATCAAAGATTTTTCCAAATAACATTCATTGTTGTGATCTTTAAATCTTTCCATCCATTTTAATGTTTTCAATGGCATCAGAATATTGTAATTATGCCAAAAGTCACAAAATGTTATCTGTTTATCCATCTCCAGCTTATCAAACATTTTTTTAAGATATATTCCAGGTAATATTTTTTAAAACTTGAAATTACTCCATGACCCATAAGTCGTATTAATGTAGTTGTATTAGGTTCCACAAACATTAGTCTTACATTAGGATTTAGCTGATCAAGATTTACTGGATGGCTAAGTGCATTATCTATTAGTAATAGGATTTTCTGAAAACAATAATATTCTTTGACTTCTAAGCAGATGCTGATGAACCAACTTCAAACCAACATGCTATCATGTACGATTTTTTATTGGATTTTCAGTGAACTAGAAAGGTGAGATTTATTAACATGTTTGAAAATTCATGGATTAGTAGAGTGGTAAATTAAAAGTGGTTTGTATTTGTAACCATCACTGGCATTCCCAAAGAAAAGTAGTGTGAGTTTGTTTTTAGCAGACTTGAAATCAAGAGTGCTTTTTCTTCTTTCAATATAAATATATGACATGTCATATGATTTACACTTTCTAAGCACTGTAACTGTTATTTTCAATGAAAATTTTAAAGTAGCTGTTTCTTTACTGGCACTAGCAGCTTCGCCCACAAACTTGATGTTTTGCAGATTGTATTTTTTCATGAATTTGTCAAACATGCCTTTGCTGATAATGAAAGATAATGACTTTTCTTCATTATTTTCATTTTGCTTTTTGTCATTTTCTTGTTTTTACTGATTCAAAAATTGATAAAGCCTTAGTTTGTATAATGCATGTATCCATACCAATATGCTTTTTGTTATTGTCTTCTGTCCAATGAATTAATAATTTTTCCATTTTCTAACATCTGGATAATTTTTAATTTAACTTCTAAATTTAGCTGGGTTCATGTCTTTTTCTTTATCATTTTATTTAATGTACCATTTAATGATTGCATTATTTATTAATCTATAGCATATCTATGGTATATAATGAATAACCTCCATAGATTTTTTATATTATACTTATTTATTAAATTTATGCATTGCGGTGATACCTGGTGTCTAGCTGATTATTTAAAATTTAAAAATTCTCCAACTGCATTAAAGTAAATTTGCATAAATAGAGGGATTAATGCATTATAATATAAAAATATAGTAAACACAAATTGTAATACTAAAAAATAATAAATACATAAGAAAACAACATATATATAGTGTATACACTCAAACACCGAAACTACGCAATGATAAAAAAACAGCCACAATGCATTGTGGCCAGTTCCAAATGACCAAATACCGATGCTAAACATTATTTCGCTTTGTGCCATTGTGAGGTAACCATAATGCGTTGTGAGTAACTCTGTCAAAACCAATACATGTTCTAAGTGTTTTGAAATGATCACTGTTCTGAAACAGATCAGGGCACATATTTATAGTAGTATGCTCCATGTAAGTGTGTAAGGCAGCCGGATGGCCACATGGTAACGCACTTGTGTGCAACACAGAAGGATCCATCTCAGGTCCGGTATCACTTGAAAAGTTTTTTTGGAGTTCTGGGTCAGCACAGCAATCCCCAGTCCCCACCATGGGTGTGGGTGCAGCATGTGGATGGAACTGGTCCTGCCCTTTAGTAATCTCATTGATTGGAAAGGGACATAAAATAGCAAAAAAAAAAGAGAAAGAGTATGTTCTGTGTTACTAACAGTAGTGGAATTTCACTACCAGTAATAGAATTTTAACCATTTAGCAGTGTATTGGCGATGGCGACTAATTCACGAAAAAGGAGTGACATTTTGAACATTTGGATATGGGACTTCAATTATATGTATTTTTAGGATATTTTTATATTTTAAATCATGACTCTTTCCAAAAGTAAAATTTTTTCTTAAAAATTTTAAGATTTCAATATGAACATAATTTAGCATTGGGTTAGGTTGTTTTGAATTGGCAAAAATGCATTGTGACTATTGATTTTCATATTCTCTAATATCTAATAAAGAATATGAATTTTATTAAAACATTTAAAAAATGCTTGTTTTCATGTAGTTTATCAATTAAGATTTATAGGATTGTTCGGAAAGTAATTTCATTTTTCCCACGAGTGGCGTTAGTTGTATTTTTAACCCACCAATTTCATTCTAAGCCATATTGTCGTTATACATTTTGATAGCTGACATTTCAAAATTTATTTATAAAAAAACTTTTTTGATTCTGTGTAATTTTTTTTTGGTGTCGTATCAAAAATGGAAAACAAAAGGAGCATTTTTGGCATATTTTGCTTTTTTATTATCGAAAAAGTAAGAATGCTCTTCAAGCAAGAAAAAGGTATGTGAAGTGTATGGAGATGATGTGTTAACAGAACACCAGGGCCAAAACTGGTTTACAAAATTTCTTTTTGACAATTTCAATAATAAAGATGCATCACATTCTGGAAGGCCAGTTAAAGCTGATGAAGACAAAATAAAGACATTGATTGAAGCAAGCTGCTGAATAACAACATAAGAAACTGCTGAGATTGAATTTGTCAAATTTGACTGTTCATGACCATATGAAAAAACTTGGTTTCATTTCAAAGCTTGATATTTGGGTTCCATATGTTCTCAAGAAAAAAGATTTTGCTCCATTGGCATCGACATCTGTGATTTGCTTTTACGTCAAGAAAATGATCCATTTCTGAAGTGGCAACGAAACTGGCAATGAAAAATGGACTTCTTGGAGTTCAGTGCAAGAAGTTTTAGAATAATATATTATTATTCCCATTCTATATAGTTCGAAGAATAACACAAAAAAATGGTTGCTTCTGCTTATGTACTTAAGGCTAAATTTAAATAATAAAATTGTCTATTGTCTATTTTTTCCATTCATATTTTCTTTTCTACAAAAAGTGGATAAATATGTATTCTATTTAATCTCCCTTTTTAAAATAAGTATATCTAGGGATAATTAACTAAACTCTTAATACATTTTTAAGAACTGAATTTATAACTGATTATAAAGGAAGATTCAATAACCAATAATATCATAATAAATTTATATAATGTCATAGTAACAGTGCCTGTAAGAATAAATGAACAATATCTGTAGAACTAAGAACAAACAAAAAAATATTGTTTGAAAAGCCCTTCCCATAAACGTCTATTTACAAAATTATTTTAATTTAACAAAGGATGAAAAACAATTCTCCTCTTATTTATCTAGAGCTTTCTAAACTAAGAAGGCTCTAGATAAATAAGAGGAGAATTGTTTTTCATCCTTTGTTAAATTAAAATAATTTTGTAAATACACACTGTTTGAAAAGTTCTTCCCATAAACATTTTTTTCAGTTTGTTCTTAGTTCTACAGATACTGTTCATTTATTCTTATAGGCACTGTTACTATGCCATTTTGAATTGTACAGAACTTTTTGACAGCTACACTTGAACTTATTAGTGTTACAATAACATGTGAAGTGCACATAATGAAACTTAGTTAAGACCCAGAGGAGAATCCTGATGCTTTCCATAATGCACTATTACAAACTATCAGTATATGTGTTTATAGTAATATGTACTATGTACAGTACTACTATAAACATATATCCTGATCTGTTTCAGAATAAGCTGTGGTCATTTCAAAACACTCAGAATGTGTATTGATTTGGGCAGAGTTGCCCACAATGTGTTATAATTACCTCAAGATGGCCACAAAGCAAAATAATATTGAGCATTGGTGTTTGATTGTTTGGAACTAGTCATAACACATTGTAGTTGTTTTTTCAGTCATTGTGCAATTTTGGTTTTTGGGTGCAACATATATATATTTTAAATAAATTCATTTTGTTATTTTTTTTAGTTTGATTAAAGATAAAATTTTTTAAGTAAAGAAAGCATATTATAATCAAAAGAATTATCAGATTATAATCATGCTTATTCTGCACAGCACTAATTTGTCTCAGAAATATTTTATTTAGAAAAAATGTTTCTGATCTTGTCAATCAATCCTGGATGCCTTTTTTAAAAAAATATTTCATAACCTAGACCATCTGTCCATCAGTAACTCCAATCTGCTTTCACTGATGTCAAGTTTATCGTATTCTGTGTTACATCATATACTCATCAGTACATTAATTTACTATACTTAATTTAATTTATTATTCAATTGACAATAAAAATATATTTATTAAATCATGTTTATTATCTATACTGTTGTTTAAATAATCTAATAAATCTTAATGTTGATTGTAATTAATATATTACAGTCCGTTTCACAAGTCATGGCTGGGCTATGCGCAGTAAGGGAATGGGGCTCTGGAGCTTTTAGGCTCAACTCACACGAACCACAACCACGACCACACTACAAGTAGCGACAGCGGTTGAAACCGACTTCAGTTGTAGTTGAAATCAGCCACTCGCGAACCGCAAGCTGTGATCGGTTGAAGTCCGTATCGACCTCAATGTGTAGTGGATACGGGCTTCAGCCGGCCACAGAATGGATTTTCTATAACGAGCTAGTGGTCAGGAAGTGGCCGGCTAAACGCGGCCACTGACGACGACAATTTTGTGGATGATATCGGCCACAAATTGCGACAGTGGTTGAAACCGACTTCAGTTAGTGGTCCGTGTGAGTTAGATCGTGCGTTTTTATATTAATATAATTATAATTCACGACCGTCCACAAGCAACCACAGTTTTGTGGTCGTGGTTGTGGTTCGTGTGAGTTGAGCCTTATCGATAGTATTGTCAGTGACGGAAGAATTACAGTAAGTTTCGTTTTCTGGCCTTGGTTTATTTTTGACTGATAATGGAGAATACTTCGAGTCTAAGACATGGAAAATCAATTCATGGCCAAAGAAAAGAGACGATTTACAGTGCTGATAAATATTTTAAAACGAGAAAGTTAACGAATGGTTTTTATTATCAAATAAATTAATATTAAATGAAATAAATTATTTGAGTACAAGTAAACCGATGGGTTAACAGTTTTTAAAAAAGTCATTTAATTTACACGATAAACATTTATCAAGTATAGAATGATCAATTAATGCGTGAAAATATCGAATGATGGGAGAAACTGTAAGTTAAAGTGGAGGTTTTTAATTTCACGGTTATTTTTAAATAATTATGAAAAAAACTATTTTGAATAAATAAAATTTTCTATAAGCGGATTCCAATTATAGTGGTTTCGGTAGGTAATTAACATCTAATTTTATTACGCATACAAACTGACCGGCCATTCTCTTTTCTTCGGACTTGATCCAAAAATGAATAATCAATAGATAAGGTTTATAAAAGCCTCTTCCAACATTTCCTAACACAATGAGCAATTTCCCCAACAATATGGTATATATGTAACGCAAATATTTAAATTTTCTTGCATAAAAATTGAGAAATATAGGGCTGGGTTCCGGATTTGAGCCGATTGCACCCAATCGGTTCCCATGTTGAAATAAAATGAAATCACGAAGAATAATGATTTAGATTTACTACTATGACCGGACTTTTACACTCCAGTCTTCCAACATCTAATATTTGTAGCTCCACCCAAAGAAAAATTGAATGTAAATGACTCGATTTTTCTATTGAAATTAACACTACTATTGCAAATTCTAATGTATTCTTATCTAATATTCTGAAAGTATTTTCTGAGTATTCAAATAAATTAATGGCGGGTGAATCTTTTTTTAATTAGAATTAAGTACTCATATTATATGTGAATGTTGCCAGAAAATATCGAAAAAAGTTACACAGTTTAAATGAATGAAAGGGTGTTCAGCTACGACTTAGTTGTGACCGATAAAATCCATGGTCTGTGCATGCGCGAAGTTGTGTCTCTTATGGTGGCTTTTCGTATCTGTTTTCGGTCGTACCTTTGCCCGATAAAAACAGTCTTTTATGATCGTGTTTTTGGGACCGCCCCGGAATATTAGAATTGGTTTTCAGCTGTTTAATATAAGAGATGATCTTTATTAGAGATAATAGAGGATAGAATAGTAATAATTTATGAAAATAGAGAAAATTTATGATACTAGAGCGTCTGGTGTCAACCATTCGAATTAACTTCGAGTGGCTGAAGCGACTACCGATACGACACGATTTTCTGGTTTAATTATCGGTCGGAGCTGAGTGGTAGCCACGCGGAAATTCTCTAATAGAAAGTTATTAAAATAAAAAACAATATTTTTACGCCACTTTTTAGAACAGCCTTTATTCATTACATCGTTTATATCGCAACAGTTACTAAATTATAAATCTTAAAAATATATCTGGCAGTCAACCATGGTGGAGATACGCAACGCCCTCTTCAGTCTTATAACTAATGCTAACTGCAAAAATTTGCATAAAACTTTAACTAAGAAATTATTTTACATATTTCAACAAAAAAATTTTACAATTTACCTTTAATTTTTGTAAATATCTCCCTCATATACAGTAAAACAATATAATTTAATAAACCCTTTAAAATCAAAAAAATTGTCAAAACGTTGCATATTCTTATTTCCGTATATTTAGTAATTAAACTTGGGATTTAAGCGATGTACATTGTCCTACAAAGTGGCCTAAAATGATCGTTTTTTATTACAACCTTTATTCATTACAGTAAGTTATTAATCTTGGATTTGTGACTGAAGAAGAGTTATATAGGTGAAACTGACAGACTAACAAGTGAGTATTTTTTTAATGATATCCATTAAATGAATCATCGATTCTGTTCTTACCGGGAATGTTATCGAAGATTCTACTGCCGAGATTACTGTTAACTGACCAAGATCGCGTATAGCCAACGGCCATAATTAGTTTATAAACATTTTAAGATAAATCTTTCAAAAAATTTCATAGATGTTGATATTTCCTGGATAAATATTAGAGAATTTGAAAATATTCGGGTCACATAAAGTATTCCAAAAATCTGCTCAAAATATAATATTCATTAGATAAATAGTTATTATTATTTTTGAGAGAGAGAATCAATTATATTTTGCATTCTATTTCAAAAAATGATTGATGTTCCTTTTAATTTTCATAGATAAGTATTAATTTAAGCTTTTTTTGTGAATTTTCATATCGCACACGTACTTCTAAAGTGACACAAGTCAAAAACTTGAATTTTTGTGTTGGCATCATTTTAAAACTTGGGAAGCAATCCTCCATCAAAATCAAAAAGCCGTTTTCCTAAGGTAAGGTGACCAACTTTTTTACAATGAAAAGGAGGACACAAATAAATTAAAGAAAAATATATCGTAAATAAAAAACCATTTTATTCATTGCAACAATAT
>WUQG02453175.1:0-12799 GCA_011317285.2 Androctonus mauritanicus | reverse complement strand
AAAGTACGTTGGCCATTCGTCCAATCAGAAGAGAGATTGTTTTATTTCGTAATTCAATATGACAAGTAGAGAAGATAGCATGTGTGCGTTCAGTGATGAAGCATTTCTGGAAACCATGACATTCAGTAAATTATTAAATGAAGCCGTCGATAAATAAAACAGTTCTTGAGTATCGCTACCCATGTTGAATCAGCTAACTTCAAATGATGTCACAATAGTTAGTCAATAGCTAAACGACGTGGTTTATTTACGTCGCGTCGTACGCCTTCGGTATGAACATCGGTACGCTCGACGTTTCTCGCGCGACGCATTTACGTCAGCGTACTGACGTCGTGTTTTACGCCTGCGAGACCCAGCCTTAAGAGGCGACCGGTAGACGGTTAATAGGATTTAGATAACGGTGTAAAAATCGGGTGGTACGACTATACGGGATTAGTAAGGAAAACGGCGGAAGAGCTAAAACAGTTCGGAAGTAAAATATCTGGCGGCAGACCGGGTGGAAACACCACCACTCCGGAAAATAAAATCCATCTGGAATGAAAAATATTGGCCAAGGAGAAGGAAACCGGTGGAGAGTCCAGCTAAAACAGCTGCGTCGAAAGAGAATATGGCGGAAAGGCTGGGAGAAAAACAGGACCAAGAAATACTTGTGGACAGTAGTGGCCGCGGCTACTACCCATTCGGTCTTAAGAAGGCGGCGCCGTCCACACAAGATTACTAAATTTCTGGCCACTCACCCGTTTGGCCGTTATTTACCGCCGACGCCCCCACCTATCGCGCGGCGTAAAAGTTATCCGTCCGTACACGGACGGTTAAGGGCTAGATCCAATCGGAAATTACTTAGCTGGGGACGGCGTCCTACCGTATTTACGCGGAACACTTTCTAAAGGCCGCCACCGGTGTCGTTTCCTAGAAAACCGGCCAGGTGGTCCAGACCGGTCGGGGGCCAAACCGGTTTCCGTTTCCGAGAATTACCAACCGGACGGTCGAGCCCAAACCCGAGAAGCCGGCTTGGTTTTCTCCACCACTTTCCTACGCCCGAAGTCGGCTGTCCGTTCCGGACCGGCTTCCCTTCCACCGTACAGGCGGGAAGGGCCCGTAATAGTCGGCGCGGAGCCAATAGGCGTCCCGGATCCTTCCGCCGTCGGCCATAAAAATCGGAGGGAAAAACTGGAAGAAAACGGCGCCGGTCCCCTTCTGCCCATCCATAGCTGGGCTTTAATTAATACGGGTGGAAGGTAGACCCGGGTGCGGGTAAACGGGCGGTACCCGCATCACGGTGGGAAATTAAGCCGCCATTTTCCCAGTTGTTAGCTCCCGACTCGGGCTCTCCCAGCCAAATCGATCCGGAGAAAGTTTTTAAAAAATACTTTAAATTTGGAACTCTTCTATTAAAAAACATTCATGTAATGTATCTGATATTGTTGACATTCTTGATAATTTTTTTCACAGTAACAAAGCTTATCTTATTGTTTTGAAACTTTTCCTTGTCATCTATTTTTATAAAAGCAGATAGAGCTCAACTGAATTTTCAATACAAATTATACTTTTCTTGTACAAGTGGAATCTCATATATTGGAGCCTTTTAAATAATATTTACTTGTATTCTGGTACATATTTCAAATAAATAAATAAATAATTTTACTATAGCATATTTGAATTGAATCATAACACACAATAAGATGTACAAAATATTAATAATATTAACAGTTTAAATTTAACAAAGAAAAAATTTAGCTTAAAAAATTTTGTAACATTGACTAAATTATTACTAAAATTTATATATATATGAAGTACAATGAATGAAAGAATGAAATCATTGGAAATATATAATATGTAATAATATGTAATTCTTGATACAGACTGAAATATGTTAATAATCATTAATATTATATTGTCTATTTCATTATATATTTTAATCTCAGCTTTTATAAGAATAAACCATTCCTGGAAAATGCTTGTAAACTGGAGACTAAATTATTATTGAGTTAAATGGATAAAATTATAATGCATTCTTCAGTCCAAAAACTTACTCATTTTTCACTAAAATATCCTAAAATATTATATAGTTATATATATCATGATAAAATAATTTCAATAATTAGAATAATACAGCCTAAAAAAAGGAATTTTCTTAAAAAAAATCCATAATAGATTTTGGATGGCATGGAAGCATTACATAGACTTCTAGCTGCACAGACTATAAAGTAAACTGTCAAACCCTGATTTTTTTAGGAGATAAACTGTCATTTATCTTGTTGAGTCACCCCTAATGATCCTGCCAATTCTTCTTGTGTTTGACATGAGTCTTCATGAAATAATGCTTCCTATTCTGCATCTTTGAAAATCTTCTCTCTTTCACTGTCATGCTGGTCTTTGATGTCAAAATCACCGTTCTTGAAGTGTTGAAACTATTCATGACACATTCTTTCACTAATAGCGGTTTCGCCATAAGTATTTGAGAGCATTTGATGAGCTCAGCTGCATATTTCTTTATATTGAAACAGAAAATTAAAACCTCCCGCAAATGACAAGAATTTAACTCGAAAACTGACATTTTTAATCAAGAATAACTTTACAATGCGGACACAAATTGACTAATGTTTCAATGGGGTTATGCTGACAAATGCCCAAGCTTATTGTATGATGTCTACATCTGTTTATTTCTACCACTACTTACCGCTAAAGCCATCTATTGCAAAATGGCAGAAGCAAAGTTGTACACCCAATATATAAAATTCACTGAACTGTTTATATTATCTACAAAAGGGATTAATAAATAGTTAAACAGCATTTAAATATTTCATTAAATCAAATACATTTTAACAAAGCTGAAAATACAAAAAATTCTAACATAAAAATATGAAATTTTAATTAAAAACTTACTTGATGTTCTAAAATTATTTTCTTTTTTACAGTCATATGTGGAGGAATTAAATTGCTATTCCTTTTCTGATGTGTCACATAACATTGATACGTGATGTAGAAAACTAATGGAATAATTACAATTATAATTGCAACTGCTACAATAATCCATGTTGATATGCTGTTAATATTTTCTGATATACCATTAAAATGAGCATTATCTATTCCACTTTCAGCTAAATTAAAAATAATAATAAGTAAAATTAATAATTATATAAAATGAAAAAATTTTATTAAAATTGAAATATTGCAATATATATATGACTTCTGTAAGTCTGAACTTATGTAAAAAAAATTTTTTCTTCTATTTTTTTGAGGTATATAGCATAAAAATTAATGTATTTGCAAGATACAAGTCTTAATATCATAAATCAGCATATTCAAAGATCATATTAGTTTATTTATTTATGTTTTGGTTATGTTTGTTGATCTTAAGTATTATATTACTGATATTGTACCAGTCAGATAACAATATGGTGCCATAACATGGTATAGGTGCAATCACAGTAGTCCACTAGCTCAATAAGTTTTGCTTCAAAATTTTTGTTAAAAAATCATGTTTTCAACTTCTGCAAAATCTATTATGTAATACTTTTTCTGTCCCAACTATTTATGGAAGTCAGAGAATATCTATTATTATACAAGATATTATTCAAAAGCTTGTATTTTATCTCTCAATAGAGATGAAGGCTATGAAAGTTTGGCAGAAATTTTATTCATCTAATTTACTTCAGTGTGATTTTGGAAATCATGTATGATAATATTAAATAAATTTTGAATTTACTTAGATCACACATTTAAAAGAAGGTATAATAATCAGTTTATCTATGTCTAATAAATTTTTATACCATCAATTCCGAAACATATTAAATGCTAATGAATGAAGAATACGAGTTTCTATTGAAAATTCAGATATTCAAAATAAAAATATTGCTAAAGTTAAATTATTTTAGTGAATTAAGTATTTGAAAATCATGAACCGGTAAATCAGCATTAACTGTTTTATAGAATATACAAATGCTTTGTAACAAAAAGGAACCGAATGTGAAATATAAGTGAAATAAAATTCAAGCCTCAATATAGGATTCCAGGGCAGGCATTTTTTCACATGTATTGAATATAGGATTGTGATATAATACTAATTGTAGGTGTTATAGACAAAACATACAAGCAATAGAATCAGACTTTGTTCATTGATAAATTTGCAATAATAATCAACTTGAGATCATTTTAAAAAACTGGTATCTGTTGACACTTTTAGTAATCAATTTCCAATTAACTAAGTTCTTTTTATTTAAAGTATATTATTCTGTCATTAATTTAAACATCGTGTAATGCTTTTGTAATTCTGTTAATTTCTGTATTATTGCTGCTGGATTTTAAATTGAATGTAATTGTGAAAATGGCAATTTAATGAATTACTTGATGCAACAACGAACCACTTTATATGATCAATGTTGTCAAAAATTTCTGTTAAATCGATATTTGTAAAGCTTAAATAACATAGCATTTCAATTTTTTGTCAAAACCTTGTTTTTAATAAAATATTTGTAAGAATTAAAAGTAATAATAATTTCATTTTAAACTGTAAAGCTAGTAAAACTAATCAGGAAATGACAGGACAAGGGAATCCATTCCCTCATCCTGTCAAAAAGGTCATTCAAAAATAATTTTCCTGATTAACACTCATCAAAACAGACTCAAACAATACTGAGAGAGACAGATCAACAGATCCAATGATTAGAGGACATGAGTCTTGATCAAAAATAAACCCATTAAATTTTATTCTGACAGTTTTCTCTACTTTTCTAATTCCTTGACAAATGAAGAGTCAAGTTTTGGTTTGAATCTTCTCTTCAGTTTGATTCAAAAAGAGAATTTAAAAAAAAATAGGAGATGAACAAACAATTTGTTAGCATAGAGTTCTCTCTCTCTCTTATCAACCCTAATTCTGATTGCATCCATTGTTAGATTAATGATGTCAACTTAGAAAACAAAAATATTGATGAACTATCAAGTTTTATTTAGCAAAAAAACTAAAGAAAATATGAAGAAAAAGAAAATTCTCACATACATTAAAATTAGATAATATTTTAAATTTTTATATTAATAGTTACTTGTCAGCTTTGTTATGACATGTCTTTAGCTTTGTTAACAATACTAGGATCCTGAATATTTTCTTCTGTTATTCAAATATCTATACTGATATAAAAATACCAGTTTTTGGTATTAATTTAAAAAAATAATTGTTTATGATTTATTCACATAAAGGTTTTAAAATCATTAACAGTATTTTTGACTAGAGAAAGTACTTTCAATTAGATATGATTATTGGGAAAACAAACTGTTTACTTAAGCTATATTAAGTAACAAATTATAGCTAGTTAATTGATGTAGCTTAAGAAATATTCATGATGACCATTTCTTATTTCATTCACTGCTGGATATATATGACTCCTTTTGTTTCCAGATACGTCTATCTTGTGCAATCTGCATTCACTGGAAACCAATTACTTTTCTTATATCATCTATCATTTGTATTGTTTGCCAGGCTATCTTTTCTCCTGCCTTGATTGACACACTGTGATTCTTTTTGTCCATCAGTTATCAGTTATCTTGCTATGTGGCCTGTCCAATGCCACTTTACTGCTTCTAACTGCTTGGTTTCTTCTCTTTTCCAAATGTTGGTCTTGCTCTCCTTTTGGTGAATCCTAACATGTATCTTTCCCACTTCTTTGGGTTGTTGCTAGTTTCTATTCGCAGCCATATATCATTACTGATAGTATGCTCATGTTCAAGAGTTTCCTTTTGAGACAGTGGTATTATATTATCCCTTATGAAGTTAATGTATCAGCCAAATGCATGCCATCCCAACTGCATCCAATGTTGAATTTCTCTCATCTGTTCTCCTTGTTTTGTAATTACTTGTCCTAAGTACTTTTATTCTTCCATTCTTTCAATTGTTCAGCTTTTTATTGTCAGTGGTTGTGAGTTTACTTCTGTGTTGAATGTTACTTTTGTCTTCTCATAGTTTATGCAGTCCTATTTTCTCACTATCTTCAGATCACTTAACATTTCCTGCAGTTCTCTCAAATATCAAATGAACAGTACTATGTCATCTGTAAATCTCAGGTAGTTGAGATACTCTCCATTGATGTTTATTCTTTTGTGTTCCCATCTGTTTATTTGTTGGAATATTTCTTCTAGGCAGGCTGTGAACAGTTTCAATGAGATGCTGTCTCCTTAATGAACTCAATGGATTTTTATTTTCCTACTATCTTTATGTAATCATTTTATAGCTATTGCTTCTGATATGCAATAGTTCTATGTATTGGTGGTCTACTCCCTGATTACTTAATGCCATTAGAATTGCTTCTGTAGATATTGGGTCAAATGCTTTCTCATAATCTATGAATGCCATACAGAGTGGGACACGATATTCTTTGCATTTTTCTTTCAGTTGGTTGACAGTGTGTATATGATCCATTGTTGAATACTTTTCTGAAATCCAGCTTGTTCTCTCGATTGGTTAGAATCCAGTGCTTGTTTCAATTTTTTGTGAGGATGATTGTGAATACTTTGCATATTGTTGACAGTGACTGATAAGTCTGTAGTTTTTAGTTACATTTTATCTTCCTTCTTATGTATCGGCATTATGACTGCATTTTTTCAGCTGTTCCTGTATCTGTCCTGTTTGTATAAAGTCAGAGAATATCCTGGCCAGTTGCTTGTAGACTGGTACTCCTCCTCCTTTTAGGAGTGTGATTTTGATGTTATTTTCTCCTGGGACTTTTCCACATCATCATCATAACTACTTTGCCTTTTTCAGGTAGTATTACTGGGATATCTTCTGTATTCATTGATCTTGATTCTGCTTGCCTCAATTGGTCTTTCAGTCTGTATAGTTCCTTATAGAAAGTTGCTGCCTTTTCTATTATGCCATCTTAGTCAGCAATAAGTTCTCTGCTATCATCTTTGATTGCATTTAGTTGGTACTTGCCAGTCATTATGTGTCTGTACTGATCAGAAGCTATTGCTGAATTCAGTGGCTGTTTGAAACATTTCTACATTGAATCTTTGGATATCTTCTCTAATTCTTTTTCATACTACTTTGCATATTTCTCTTTATTCTATTTGGTTGATTGTGGATTTAATCTTCATCTTCCTTCTCTTTTCAATCAGCTCCTGTATTTTGGTGGATATTCTCTTAACAAGATTTCTTGGTTGAGTTGTTGCAGTTTCCTCTGCACTGTTTCTGATGATTGTCACTGTCTCATTATATGTCTTCTATAAGTTGCTTTCCTCTTCTGCAAGCACTTGGAATCTATTCTGCAACTTAAGATCAAGAAGGAATAATACAGCTTAAAGTTGTCCCATTCTGATCTTTTCTCTTCTGTGTTTGTATTAGCCATCTTTTATGTTGAATATCCAGCTTGACTTTGACATGGACTAGTTGGTGGTCATTAAGTGTTGAACTGACTGAGTACAAAACATCTTTGATTGTACAGTTGCAGTTGGCCAGGATGAAATCAATCTAATTCTTGGTCTGTCTGTTGGGGCTGATCCATATCCATTTTTTTGCTCTTTCTTGTTGAAGAAAGTATTCATTATCTTCAACAAGAAAGTATGAAAGTATGGCTTCTGTTCTGAGAAGATTTTGTCTGTGATGCTCTGATTATTTTGGTTAAAAGTGGTGGAAAAATTTTAAATTAGTGCTACAAAAAATATATCATCGGTATTGTGAATATATAAGGAATCGGAATCAGTAAGTGTCATCTCTGCAGGGGTGATAACTTTTGCACCAGGATCATTTTTAGATCCATTCTTTTAAATATTTTTATTTGTTTTGATTTGGTTGCCATTGGAGATTCTGTTCTGATTGGTTGCTAATGACAACTAGATTTTTATTTGTTTTGATTTGGTTGCCATTGGAGATTCTGTTTTGATTAGTTGCTTATGACAACTAGATTTAGGATTTGTTTTTCTTTTAATTTGTGGTTATTGTATTCCTTTAGCTTTCCAGAATGGAAAAGATAGGTGATATGGAATTAATTATTCAAACTGATATGGCTAAATGCCTGGATAGAATTCTAAGCATATGCCCTGAGCACACTATCGGATCACTTAAAAAGGAAGACCGGATAGAAATTAGACAGCTGGCTACTAATATGTTTGGTTTAGCTAACCAACTCTTAGGAATAGCATATGAAATTCGGAATCAGCCTACTTCTAACACATTGGTACAAGATAAGGCAGACCCTTTACTGTATTCACAGGTTTTACAAAACAATTTGGTAATTGACAAAACCATAAACAATAAATTAATAAACAATGCTAAATCCGACACAAAAGGATTAAAACAAGAGGGGGAACATGCGGTCTTAATATATCAACAGCATAATGGAACTGACAAATCCAATATTCATTCATCAGATCAAATCGTGAATATAATAACCAATAATGTAAATCCAACAAAGTTAGGCTTAAACATAAGAGGCATTCGGCAAATTAAAAATGATGGAATCTGTTTTCAACTGAAAGGATCTACAGATACTACAAAATTTAAAGAGGCAGTAAGTGCTATTCCTGAATTAAATGGTAAATTGAATATAAAAATAAAATCGAGTGTTAACCCAAAATTAGTATTACTACATGTGCCTAACTATATAGATGAACACAATATAGCAGAAGATATTTACACACAAAACGGTATCGAACAATATAATATAAATAAAGATATGTTTATTAAAAATTTTCAAATTGAAAGATCGCTATACAAAGGTAAAATCAAAGAAAACTGTCGGCATATAATAATTTCAGTTCCACCAAGTATTCGCAATATATTAATAAATATTAATAACTTATGTATCCAATGGGCCAACATCAGAATAGATGACTATATCGCAATATTGCGCTGTTTTAAATGTTGCGGCTATGGCCACATTGCAAAAAATTGTGATTATAAAACCACATGTAGTCATTGTTCTTTAAATCAGAGATACATAGATTGCCCAAACACGGAAAGAGAACCTGTGTGTTCAAACTGTCTAAGAGCCAATAAAACTCTGCCCGTACACAGTAAAGTGAAAGAAAATCACAATGCTTTCTCACAACTCTGTAGCATTACGAAACGAATGAAAACACAGCTGATTAAAAGAATTAATTATGAGTAATCTGCTTACATCTAATAAACAGATAAAAATCACGCAGATTAATTTACAGAGATGCAAAGCAGCTTCATCCCTGGCTCTCAAAACTGCCCTTGATAATCACACTGACATTCTTTGTATACAGGAGCCATACAAAATTCGAAACGAAATTGCCTTATTTCATGGAAACACCACCTATCCAGTAAATACTAATTATGATATCAAGAGTGGTTTTATAATTCTTAATAAACACTTCGATGCCATCCTCTTATCTCAATTTTGCAACTCTAATTATACTACTCTCCGGATAAAATTTCAACAATTAGATTTTATAATTATTTCTGTCTATATTTCCCCTTTTGAAGATATCTCTATAACCTTACAAGAAATAAATCTAATCCTTGATAAACTTCATAATTTGCCCATACTTATATCCGGTGATTTTAATGCTAAATCGTCCTTATGGCATAGCCCTTCTAATGATGACAGAGGTGATAAATTATTAGAACTAATTTTTAATCAAAACTTATTATCCCTGAATGAGAGTAGACTTCCTACCTACTCCACGGCAACTGGAGAGAGCTGGATCGATGTATGCTTGGCCAACAAAAATTTTAAGTATCACGTTGAATGTAACACATTAGACATCACAACGGCCAGTGACCATAATTATATTGAAATTATAATAAACATACAAACTGCTATTAATCATGAGAAGCAGATGCTTCACAAGACTGATTGGGGAAAATATCAAAATTATTTGTTAAACAATTGGCACCCTTGGTGTTTAAATAATGTTACTGATCAACATGACATTGACATGGTTGAGAATACTCTGACAAATATAATTAAACAGGCTTATATACATGCCTCTGTGCTTCGAAGTACCATTAAACATAAAGTTACTTGGTGGGATAATGAACTTAACACACAGAAAATTAAGGTAAGAAAACTTAAAAAACAATTTCGACAAGAAACTGATCCAACCTTAAAACATAATCTCCGTATTGAATATATATCTGAATTTAACAATTACAAAACTAACATAAATCGAAAACGAACAAATGCGTGGAAACACCTATGTGGGGAAACCAACACTAAAAATCCATGGGGCAAACCCTACCAAACTGTCTTCAAAAAATTCAGGAAATGTACTCTCCCTTCTACTATCTGTAAAGATGATGGAAGTTATACCATTGGTTTTGAGGACACAATAACTGAAATAATCGCAAATCTCTTTCCCAAAGATGAAATTGTGAATGATAATCATTACCAAACTTTTATCAGAAATAGCATAATAAATCCACCAACAACATCTGATGACAAATTATTTCACATAGACGAAATTAAAGAAATTATACATAATATTAACAAAAGGAAGGCTCCAGGCCTAGACGGGATTACAGGAATCATGATTACCAAAGCATTTGAAGTCATACCACTAGCGTTTCACTTAATTTTTAATTGCTGTCTAATGACTGGCAGTTTTCCAACAAATTGGAAAATTGCCTCTATAAAATTCATACAAAAGAACAACAACATTGATAACATTCCTGGTAAATATAGACCGATTAGTCTCCTATGTGTCATGGGGAAAATACTTGATAAGTTATTAATAAATAGAATAAATACACATCTTGAAAAAATGAATTTCTTTAATCCTAATCAATATGGTTTTCGACAAGGTTACGATACGACACAGGCTGTTAACAACATCATCAAAGAAATAGAAACAGCGAAAACTAATAAATGTCACTCTCTTTTAATCTCAATCGACTTTAAAGGTGCTTTTGACAGAGCCTGGCATCCGTTAATATTACATACTTTGAAATTACATAATTGTCCAAAAAATTTATACAAATTACTCTACAATTATTTCTTGGATAGGAAACTCACAATACACACACAAAATATAACAATAACCGAAACGATAAATAGGGGATGTCCTCAAGGATCATGTTCGGGTCCGGCCTTATGGAACATCTTATTTAACAATCTCTTGAACTTACAAAACGATTTCCCTGAAAACGTTAAACTGCAAGCTTATGCCGACGATTTATTAATTTTAATAATTAGCAATAACAGAGACAAACTACAAGCGGATGCTAATTCAACCATACTAAAACTTAGTGACTGGTGTAATAACAATAAACTAACTATTAACACGGAAAAATCGAATTATATGATAATAGGTAAACATCATGATCTTCAAAAACGACTTTCTTTGAAAATCAATAATTCACTATTAAAAAGACAGAACTGTATAAAGTATTTAGGTATTGTAATTGATAACAAGCTTAGTTGGAAAGAACATGTACAATATATCTACAACAAAGCCCTTAAAAAGATTAATCTTTTAAAAAGTATTGCTAAAAATAATTGGGGTCTTGGAACTAAATCTGTTTCCATAATTTATAATGGTGCCATTGAACCCTTAATTCTGTATGGTATTCATGTTTGGGGAAAGGCTATTGAAAAGTTCTATATCAGGAGAAAACTCGAGTCTTTACAACGCTTGGTAGCAATTTCAATCTGCAAAGCTTATCGTACTGCTCCATATAGTTCATTGATGATCATAGCAAAAATTCTTCCAATCTACTATAAAATAAATTTGATACTTAATACTCAGCAAATTCTAAATACTGACTGGTCTGGAATAACCAACTTTAATATAACGAACCTACCGGAAGGGGGAATTGAACTGATTAATAAATTACAAAATTGCTCTTTAGATAAAAACTACGAAAACAATAAGTCACATCAGGAAGAAACATTAAACGTACAAATATATGAATTACATAATGACACCGATTTCCCTTACCATGGCACCAGAATTTATACTGATGGCTCTAAAAGTCAAGGAAAAGTGGGATCAGCTATAGTAGTTAAAGACAATTGTGAGAAAACAATTTACCAGGCCTATTACAAGTTAGCCTCTCATTGCAACAATATACAGGCGGAATTATTTGGTATTTATAAAGGACTATGCTACATAACCGGTACTATGACTAAAGCTATAACTGATACTAAAACCAACATCATGATCAAAATGACCCGAAACAACTACATCAACATAATAACGGATAGTAAATCAGCTATATATAAAATCAAAAGAAACGATACTTACTTAACGAACGCTATACAAAACTTGATAAAGGAAATCTCCCAACAGTCTACTCTGCGCTTTGTGTGGATAAGAAGCCACTCTAATAATGCGGGAAATAACACTGCTGATAAACTAGCAAAATTAGGAGGACAACAGAATATTAGAATTTCATATCATAAAATATCAATAAATTTAATCAAAGCTGTTCTAAATAATTTATATGTTTTACAATGGCAGAGATCCTGGGAGCAATCTGAAACTGGCAGAATAACGTATGAATTCATTCCTTCTATCCCAAATTTTTTAAAAATTAATTACTTCCGTCCATCTTTTTACCTCACACAAGTATTAACTCAACATGGGAATTTTAAAACCTACTTAAAGAGATTTAATATAATTAATAATGAAATATGTAATTGTGATAACACCAGTGTCCAAACTGTTAAACATTATTTATTCTATTGTAAAAATTTTGAACGTGAAAGGATTACCCTAACGCACAGTGTCATTACTCAAGGATTAAACTGGCCCTGTGATTTAAAATATTTTATTACGAACAAAATATTATATCGGGAATTAATCAACTACTTAAATCAAACGGAAGCATTAAAATCAAACA
>WUQG02453174.1:0-34556 GCA_011317285.2 Androctonus mauritanicus | reverse complement strand
CTATTCAGCAGATGCTCTATTCAAACTTTTAAGCTAAACTGTAAGCTATAGATTTTTAAATAATTGAATCCAATTAAATAATAAATAACCATTCCCTTATAAGCAGCATAAAAAATTTTTTTTATTTAGAAAATGAATGTGAAAGGTAACAAATGAATATAAAAAATATGAGTTTTATTGTTATTAATGTTTCTCTATTGAGGAAAATAATCGAATATTTTGTTTAGGTTGCATCATCTTTGTACTAATATCCTATAAAGTACAGTAGATGTTTAAGATCATAAACTAATTAAATATGAGGTTAAACATGCGGACAGTTTTTGTTATTCTATTCTTTAAATCCAACTAGTAAGCTGGAAACCCAATAATAGTAATAATTAAACAGTCTATAAAAACTAATGATAACTATCTTTGGTTTAATTAGATTTAAAGATTCTGTAGTGATAATAAAACTATATAGATTAACATAAAATCTACTGTATTAATAAAATTCTTTACAAAAATAACAATAATTAGATCAATTTTCCTTTTCTCGAAAGTCTTTTTTTGCTGATAATTTATTTAATTGCCTCGATACCCTTTCTCTTTTTTGAGAATTCCCAAATTATATCTTCAGTGAAAATAAAAATAAATCATAAAACTCAATCTACTGAACTCTTACCAACTACACTGTCACAGTAAAATTTATGTGTCAGCGGAATAGTATGATTTATTACGTTGAAGAATGCAGCATTGTGTTGATGTACCTCATCAGTAAGTTTGAGGAAAGAATTGTTGAACGTCCTGTTTTCTTCTCTATTGTTAAACAGGAAATTCTTTATTTATTTTGAGGAATCTATTGTTTATTTAGATTTTTTTTGTATCGTTAGATTTCTCTTACAGATTGAGAAACTACTTTTTTTTAAAATGGATAATGCCTATTGTTTTAATTACGACTTACGAAATTACTTCTTTAGCATTGATATAACAACTTACGGAATGTCGTTGCTTAATTCTAGAAAAGAGTTTATGATTTTGTCATGGACATATCGGCTCTATACTTGTTTAAGCATCCATGAAATGCGAATCTAATTTACAAATTATGAATGAAGTTAATTAATTCTGTAAGCCAGAATTTCTTAACTCCCATACATCTTTTCATGAATGTAATATTCCTCCTACAAGTAATTTTTAAGTTCTTAAAAGAAACTTAATGTTTAGTTAATAAGATAATAAAAGATTTGATTCAGTTTATAGAACATTTTCTCATTTTTTTATGCAACACGATGTGGTCACATAGGTGTTTTTTATGGATCATTGTCGGATTCCTTTTTTTTTATTTATGACATCCTGTCGCCCCATCTGCTGAGGTGACCTCAGTTGTTAAGGTAAGGTTAAGAGTAGGGGCTGTTTACCTTTTCCCAGCACAAGGTTGTTACAGTTAACATTCTCATTGAGCCGTTTTAATTTTCGGCTTAAATTAATAACCACTCTGTTAGAGTGGTAGATATAAACTTTAAAGCATCACGATCTAATTAGAAAGAGGAAAAAACTTTCAATTGAATTCAAGGTTAAATATAAGGTTTCATGCAAGGACACAACCAAAGTTCTCCTTTCAGTAAAAACAATGCACAGAACCAATTGTAATTTTTTTTATCATCCTCGGCCACCTGATGACCTTGTCATTTGATGCATGACGATTACAATGATCACATTTGCGTGATGTTACTTATTGTTCCTATCTAAGAATGTTGTTCATTTTCGTCTTTCCGGTGAAGATCCCTCATCTCGAAATATTCAAGCATCAAATTCTTATGGGTAATTATATTTAAACATTACATATTTTCAAGTTCATTAAGTGAGACAGATGATACGCTTATTTCTCAGTATCGCAGGCATTAGCGTGTCTAAATAAGTTGTTTTAGAGGTTGCTGGGCTGGTCATCTTTAAACATAATGCGTTATTATTTTTTTAACGGATTTTATACAAGTTGAAAATTCTTGGAAATCCCGCGGTTTAGAATAGACGATCCCTTCTTTGGAATTTTTTTTTACACCACGCCATTTTACTGTACAAAGAATTCAACCATAATTACGTTAATTATATCTTCGAAAATATATTCAGTTTATAGAAATTAGCATTTTAGAAATATTTACGTGGATCATTTGTGTATAATATTTCAGTAAGAAAGCTTAACGAATGCAGCTGCACAAAATAGATATTTTTTTTATGAACTTTGATACAATGTACAATGTATGCAATGGTTAAACATTGTAAATTTCTTTACGGAAATTCAAATTTCTATCGTGAAAGAAATAAAAATAAATAAAATAACAAGAACATCTTTGTTTATTTTACCAACATAATTGATAAATGGATCTTTCGATGGTACGACGTTACACCACGCTATAATTTACCATCATTAAAGAAAGATCCATCAAACCCATTAACCGATGAGAAAATTTAATTCAAATTTTAATCAAAATACCTAAATTCTTAACTATTATATACTGTATTTAAATTTAGAATCTTTACAATTGAAAGAATGTTGAAAATCCGGATTTTTCCTTTTTCATTCTCCAAAACAAAAAAGGTTATTCAAATCTTTATATGCGAATTCTTGTTCTTTTTATTTTTTGCGCGCGTGTGTTTGACACTGCATTGTACGGACTTCAAATTTAAATATCGTTCATGAAAAGTTAAGCAAGCAGGAGCAATGAACCGCGAATAATGACACAAAGATAAATTCTTTTAATATACTTTACATAAACTTTTTCTCTCCTATTTTTACTCATAAATAGAAAAAAAAAAAAACTAGCATAATATTAGAGGTCAAAGATCATTACAATTTTTCATTTTTTTAGCAGTAATCGATCATCAGATCCGGGTTATAATTCAAAAAGTTTATAACTTCCCTCTCATTGTAATTATAATTTTCTATCACAGTTTATAATGATATTTAGACATATTTTAATAACTTTTCTTTATTACTCCCTAATTTATGTTGGAGCCAAAGGCGGATGTGTCAGAAAAAGTTCCGCTTTCTGTATGAAATATGATTTCTTCTTCATTTACATGTAACCTAACCTATTATACTAGTTTTGTTATTTAACAGTCCATCTTAGGTGTTACCAGTGTAATAAGTACAGTTATTCTGTTCGGAATTCTTAGCGTAGGAAGAAACCTGATTGAAAGAAAACTAAAAATGAAATCAAGGTTACGAGGAAGTGAAAATGGGAGGAGTGGATGGGATTTTTGGAATAAGTAAACTGAAGGTCGGACGTATTATAACCTCTCCTTATTTCCTCGTACACACTCAATTTATGAAATTAGAACGTAGAATAAAACAAAAAAAAAAAAAACAAAAATAACAATGATTTAATTCTGCTTCATTTGAATTCTGGTTAAGAAGAGTGCAGCAATAGTTACAACGATTCTTTAATGGTACAAAGATCTCCTATTAAAATACTGTATACAATATCCTTGTATTAGATACAGTGATTATCTGACTAGCATCGTCGCCACGCGTCGCTTCTGGCGTGTCTCTCGCGACGAATTTTTTTTTTTTGTTTTAATCATAACTCTTAAGTATAATAATTGATTATTATTATTTGTAAGACCGATACAAGCTAATTTTAAATACTATAATATGCGTATTTATTAATATTTAATTTAAAAACAATTACTTCACTGTCAATCATTGTATTATAAATGCAATTGCTAGAGATATAAGACAAAATGAATAGTCGAATAATGTTTTATTAAATTTTACATTCAAAGCATGGAGATGGAATTATAAAATTCTTGCCTGTTATTTTCCATATTATTTTCTCGTGAATTAGTTTATTTGAAAAGAAAGATAAAAATGATGCGTGTTGAACTGAGATAATTATTTTTAAATTGCTGTAATTATATATATTTCTTATATAATGAAAATATATCGCCTCGTTTAAATTATGACAAAAAGGAAGTTCAACAGAAAGAAATAAGGTGGCTGATTGCAAGCAGTAAGTTCTAAGAGGTTACAGTTATGAATGATAATTATTTTCAATTGAATTATTTCTGTTATACATTTTACTCTATAATACTCTTTCGGGCGTAAAAATAGGGTAATAGTGTTCAATTTACATCATTTCCGTCATTTTGTCATTTCCTGTAAGACAAATAGGAAAATTGTTGTGACATCCTATGTTAAGATAATAAAGATTATCCAAGGACGTATCGATTTATAAAAGTACTTGAACCCACTTCAATTACCGTACCACATATAAGGGTCCTGGGAATGGTAGAACGAGTTTTATAAATTGATTCCTATCAAAATGCAAAGTGTATGTTATTTAAGTTAGATTTACAGATTAAAGCATTTTATTTAAACTCTCGATTTTCTAAATTATCCTTAGGAAACCTAACTGAGACGATGTCGAGTCTTGTCAACTGGATCATAACGTGACGGTCCAAGAAGTCGACCTTCACGCTTTAAAGACGATGAGGCCATTGTTATTATTCCTAAGGATAAATGATGCTGAATATTTTCGTTTATTTAAAAAAAAGTTCTCAAATTTTATCTTTTTAATTTACTTACGATGGGAATAAAGAAACGTTCATATTGCCTTTCTACGTGCTGTTAAACAAAATTATTTGTTCCTTTTTTCTTTTCTTTTAAAGAAGTGGGAGAGTAAGCGTGCAATTAAACGAAGCGTGATTTGAATAAGAATGAATTCTACCATTTAGTTGCGGAAGTTGTAGAATATAACGGAATTTAACATCATATAAATGCAAAATTTATATTATTTAATTATTTTATATACGAAAATTTAGAAGAATATATTAAAGAAGAATAGAAAAAAATCATTTATTTCCAGTTCCAATACCGGTCTTTCTTTGGCCGTTTTATTTTGTGTTAAAAAAAACAGCAAAAATTATTGCTTTTTAATTAAATGATTCTCTCGATAATATTAAAAAACTATTATCACTTTTTTTATAAATTGATTTATTACAATTTAATATTTGTATTAAATTCGATATTGTTAACTTAATCAGGTCTTTGACCTTTACAGATCAAATCTCAATAGGAGACCTATTACAGTTTAGTGAATATCTTGTTACGTGGTTCATACTAATTGGAATTATTAATACTTCTCGTTTTCTCAGCTGGAATGCGATTATGTTCTTAGACCAACCTTACCGGATAAAGAATAATTTGATGAATAATTAGATTTTGACGCTATATATCTATACTTCTTAAATAAAGTGAAAGAAAAATAAATGAAAAAATTAGACAGAAGAGTGAATCATCCATCCTAATTAAAATAATTTTAATTGAAACATATTGGATAGGACGTGTTTTAAAACTGAACTGTGCTAAAAGAATAATAAAGTTACTTATTATATTTTTCATTTTATGATGCCTTTATGTAAAATAATTCATGTAAGGATTAAAAATTTTCGATTAATGCCATTTTATTAATATGTTAGCTTTTTAGGAAATTTATTTAATTAAAGCCGATATTGCTGAATCTTTAAACAAATTTGAGAGACTATTAATGCAGTTTTTGCAAGTAATGACGATACTTAAGATATTTGCAAAACTTTTCAAGTATCAACTCTCGATAATAGAGAACTCATATATAGTTTTTCTCCATAAACCATGTGTAGAAATAGGTTCGAAAAGATTTTTAAGATGATATTTTATGTATTCTTTATAATTGTAAAACATTAACCAAAACAGCCTTATATAAAAACATGTTCAAGATATTTTATCCAATTTTATTTTAAAAAGTTATGCTAGCCAAACAGAAAATAAATATTGTGCAAATCTTCATTTATTATCTTACTTTCCAAGAATTAATAAATATTAATGATTAATACATTATCCATTACATAATAAAATTTATAAGGAGAGCCGCACTTCTATCACGTATTTGAGAAAAAATAAATAAAAAATTTTCCTTCACAGGAAGTTTGTAAATTATCGTCATCGTTATTAAATTTCTAAAAATAATAGAACTGTTTTATCAGAATATTCCTGTTAAGAGGCCTTGACAGGATACGGGATATGACTTAGACCTCTAACCTCTGAATCACATGACTGATTTTGCCTCTGTCATTCGTTTCCGATGACGTCAGTTGATAATTGAGAGAGTTGTTATTAGTGAACTTCTATTCTTTGTACCACTCGAAGAAAATTGTATTTAATGTACTCCGACGTAATAATTGATGTTCCACTTATGATTATAGTGTAGAGAGGGCTTTTAAGGTGTCAGTATTCACGTAAGTTAACTGGATCTGCAGTTACATTAAAGGGATTTTTTAAGAGACTGTAGCGGATGTTGAAAAACTACTGTGGTCATAAATTATAGGAAGAGTAAACCATAATTTTCTGCGGTTTGCTATGGTTTTTACTTTCTTCTTTCAAGTATTGTATTGTGTAATTTTTATTATTGTTACAGAATACTTGTATATCATCAAAATGTAGTAGGTTTTATAAATATATCATATTTATAAAAGTACGATATAGTAATTGTTTTTTCCCCTTGTTTCAATTAAGTTAGCAAATTTCAAAAAAATTGGATTACTGATCATTCGTATTGCAACTAAGTTAATAGGAATACTCTTGATCTATTTTTATTGCAATAGGATTTTCTTAATGTTTTCATGGCAAAAAAATTAAATCGATTAATAAAGAAATATAATGCCTCAATCTGGGAACTGAAAGAAGTCTATTATATGCGAATATGTTTCAATCATTGATAAACGCTAAGAAAAAAATATTGACCTTAATTTCAAATCCTGAGGCACAACTGGCCTCTCTTTAAAGAGAAAAAAATATATACCGTATACAGCAATTACTTATCTTTAATTTGAAATTTATAACCATTAAAATAATCAACTAGGCTATCCAATCCATTTCTCCATATCAAGCTAAGCGATCGCTATGTTACGCCAAGTAAAAAAAGAGAAAAAAATGAATGGGCTTATTACTATTTAACAGAGAGGGAAAACGCCCCTAACCTTATTTCAAAATCTTCTGAGTATTGAGTATCTCATAAAAAAATCACTAAATTTTGATATTCTACTGAGATTTTTTAGAAAAAAACATATAAAAATTGTTATGGTTACTAAAGATAGTATAGTTTTTATTCGAATTGATCTAAATGTCATATCATTCTTTCGAAATATTTTTCCAAAAGAATTAAATGGAGATTGTAAAGAAATTAAAAAAAAAAAAAATAGTAAGTCTTAAATGAATTCCTAAGTTGAATAAGTTAAAGTTTGTATATAGATAAAATTATATACTGTATCCTAATTTTTCATTTGAAAAACATTCAACCGGGTTAAAACAAATTTAGAATAGCATTAATTGGATTGCATATCATACATATAAATATCTACAAGTAATTTAACAAACAAAAAAAAATCTTTAATACTTTCCAAAAAATTTCAACTAAAAATTCTTAAAATCGATATCTAATAAAATTAAAGAAACAAATCTAGAGATATTAATACTGTAAGATCCATATGATTTATTTATTTCTCAAAACTTATACAAACTGAAAAATCTCAGAGGTATTTGACCTGTTTATTTTTAAAATTCATGCAACTTAATATCTCAAAATGTAAATTTAAAATGTTCCTGCCAAGTATCAGTAAAAATTCTAGATTTGTTATTTATTTTTGTTGTAATTTTTTTTTATTTTATAAAGCCACGTTTCTATAAATAATATGCAGTTTATTATTAATAAATTTTAATATGTTATATTATAAAATTTCTTAATTATATTAAAATTATAAGTTTAAATATTAAAAAAGTAAATAAGATAAACTTTAAGAAAGAATAAATTCGTGTATATATAGGCCTATATATATATATATCATTTAGATACAGCGATTTAGAGCTATAACAATTTATTTTTTTAAATCTTCGGGATCCTGCATTACTATAACGAAATATGCAAAGTTTTAACAAAAATCACCGAAAATATTGAAATAATCAAAACTTATATTGATAAGTAATAATAAATCGAAGTATCTAGAACTTGTTAATATTTGCATCAACGACATAATAATGTCTTTAGTTTATAATAATTATTTTTGTTTACAATTTATGTTGCTTTATTCATGCCAATAAAAATTATATCTGATCAGAAATAGATAGATACAATTTAATTAAATACGTATGAAAAGATCTAAGCATTTTTAGGTTTACATGATATGATATATCTGTTAAATAACAATAACACTCTATTACGATACCATATACTATACATAAAATAATTATTGAAAATATTAACAGATACCAATATTTTCAAAATTAGCAATAAGAATTCGATTTTCAATGCAAGACATTTCGCATCATGTCTCAGCTTTTGTCACACTACACATCTCTGTGATGTCACAACCCATTGTTGAATAGATTACTTCTGAATAGACATTAACTATTAATAACTTGTAATTTTATAATAATAATAACAACTTGCAGTTAAGTAATACTTGATTCTATACATGACAATGGAATCAAAACACTTGAGTACTAAATAACTTTAATTAACTTAAAGTATAATAAATCAAAATAAATTATTTTTACTAATTACACTAAATATTTTTTGATAACAATGCTCTATCGCTACTTCATAAATGATTTTTAATTAAAAAAAGTGATGAATTATTGTTATAAGATAAATATAAATATAATTTAAAGTAATTAAAGTGCTCTAATGGATTTGCTGATATTTTAGTAGGAAAATTAATTGCGGGAATAAAATAAGATTGCTTTCTTCTCAACCAATAAATAATGTCCTTGGATGTACAGTAATATTATATTAGGATATTAAAGCGAAAAGTAAAAAAAGTGAAACTTTTTATGCAGCGAATTAAATATAATACTCTTTAAAACTAACATAAAATAAATATATCTCCCATGATGATTAATAAATTACATCCGTATAAATTATCCTTCGCATCATATATTAATCATTTCTATGTAATGAGTTAATAGGTTGTATGTAATGTATTTAGAGGGCCTATAAATTATATCCAACAGAGCAACTTAAAAGCATCTTCTACATAAATAATGCCGTCAGCAAACTTTATGGAAAAGTTTTATTCATAAACGTAATGAAATATTTTTGCAACTTAAAAAACAAATAAAAGATTTAATTGTCATCTTTTATATATAACCTAGTATCCTGTGATTTTTTCATATTTTTTATTATTATTAAAACAGAATAAGTCTCGATTTAATTTTGTTAACATTTTTTGAAATCACTCAGAGAAAATATCGGCAATTTTTTTGTCATTGCAGTTCCAAAGCGGAAGAAATTTTCAAGATGTTTTTACTTGTATTTTTATTCTGAACTTCAGATAATATAAATTCGGCATTAAAATCAAGTTTTTATTGTTCCGGGTCATTAATTCCTATATAAAGTTGATTTTATACATTTTTCAAACCCACGATTAGACCCGATTTTTTCCTGAAAAAATCAATAGGTCTAATTCAGTTATAATTATTTCTAATAAACTGGTTTCTACTTTGAACTTTCAAATAAATTGCATTTTATTATATAAAGAAAAAAAAAGTTACTGGGTCTCGCTTCTTCCAAGTTTAATGTGCGTATTTGCATCGTGAATATTTCTAAAATTGTCTAAAAAACTGATTTTATGTATTCTGTTGTATGGGAACGTTTATGCGCTCAATAGTCGTGTTTCAGATATTCATAAAAATCATTTTGACAAAAATTTATGATTCACTTCCTTCTATTGCAATTGCATATGGCAACAGTATGGTTTTAAATAGGACTTTGTAGGAAGAGAAAAACAAATATTTCATATCCATTTAGCCAAAACTTCTGTTAAATAATTTTTAGAAAATTAAAAATTTATGTTTATATCGAATTATGTTTTATTGAACTTTATTATAAAACATTAAATATTGCAAAAGAAATTTATATTGTAAGTAAGAACCACCAGTTTGTTTGTAGTAAGATCGTCATTTGGTCATTCACCTATCACTTGTTACGGTCGATGGGACCGTCAGAAACTTTCATTTTGGTTCTGTTTGGCTTAATGAACCTTCACAGCGAGATCTATAAGATGGGGAAACCATGAGAACATAGTTTTCACCCATGGAAAATTTGTCACCGGTGTGATATTTTCACGGCCCAACGAAGCGAAGTATAGGTCTAGAGTTTTATATCGATCTATCATACACCAAAACAATTTTAATTTATATAAGCAACAATAGATGGAACCACTAATCGTTTTGTATAGTACGTGTAATTATGAGTTCTGTCAAATTAATTATTTTATAAAGTATTCATCAGATTTTTTAAATGGAAATGTCTTAATTAAATGCAAATGTTTTAATTAAAAATTAATCCGATTTTTTTTAAATTAAAGTACTGAAAACATCATTTTAGTTACAATCAATATCAGATTTTATCATAAGAATTGCATACTGATTAAGTATTTATTTGGACCAGTTTAATAGAATAGTTTCGTTTTGCATCATCATACGCTGATGTTAAAATTATCATTGATTATAATAATTCGCTTAATAATCATGAATGTTTAATTAATTTGAAAGAAATTTAATAACCTGTTTCCTCATCGCTATTCAGCTTTTTAACATTTGTTTAAATGAATAGTTTAAATAAAAAAATTTATATATAAGCAGTGATCATGGCAGCGATCGCAGTGATTGATACACTAGCGCCATCTCTAGGAAATTTTGTAAATTTAAAATTACACTGAAATAGAATTTTTCTCCTCTGCTATACTATCAGTTTACTAGTTCATACTTTTTACCGTAGAATTTATATTAATAAAATTATAATATAAAAAATATTAATAATCTTTTAAGTATAAAATAGAAACTTATGCAAATCGAAGTCAGTATATCATGTTATATGCATAACCTTTGAACAACGATAATTATCGTAAAAAACTGTGATTAAATATTTAGGAAGGACAAGGAATTAGCAAGGAAAGGACAAAGAATTAGCGTAAAACCGCCCTGTATGAATAAAATATAATCGAAATTATGACTGAGCCTATAAACAAGACAAATTTTCTGGTTTCTCTCTCTCTCTCGCTTTTTCTAACCAAAGGAGATTGCTCTAACCTGTTGCTGTAACCATACCTGTAGCGCCATCTCTCGTTGAGATAAAACTTTTTAAAAATAGAATTGTATATAAATTTTTCATTAGTTTAATTAACATTTCAACTGTAGCCACTCTTTTTTTTTATCCCCTACCCCTATTGTTTAAAATCTTGAATATGGCTTTATTCTTCATTTACAGAAATTATCAGTGCTGTCTTACTTGTTAGTGTCTTTATTAGTTGAGATTTCTAGGTATTATGGGATTTTGATTCTTCCGTTGCTAGAAATTTTACTCCAGCTGTATTATTTTTCTTTATAAAAAATAAATTAATTATAGTTAAAAGTTGATTATATTTAACTTTTAGAGACTATGTTTAGGCATGATAATGCATCCTATTAACAAGTATGTATGTAAGTAAAAGGGCATTAATTTTTAAAGTATAATGTTGAGAGTACCTTTGTGTGATTTCAGTATTAAAATTTTGATGTTAATCATTTAATTTTTAAAATTTTAATTCAGAGGAAAAAATTTATATATAGTAACTGCTAATGAAAGAAACTGCTTAGTTCTATTTTGTTTACATTAATCATTCATAAGATATTTTTAATGTTATTGCTAAAACTAGTATTTTATTATGATAAAAGATTTATAGAATTCGAATTTAAAATACTTTTTTCCATTTTAGACGTCTCTAGTATCACAAGATAACGATTTGTTTCGTCAACTATTGACACTACACGACTCAATAGCTGAACTAAGAGAGAAGCATGATTCTGTAATGGTAACGTGTATGGATGAAGAACCAGATACAAGCCACAGCCCCAGTTGGGAATCCCTCTCAGATACAGATCAAATAATGTCGCCGACATCGACTTTATCTTCGTGTTCTAGTCAGTCACAATCTATGATATCGTTCGATACGCCAGGCAATCGACGCCATACCAATTTAGAAGCTGACTACAATGTTTGCATGAGATGTCGCACTGGAAGTAAGGGTGCACCTCCCCGACGTAGAAGTGCTCATCACATTTATACACTTGACGATATCGATTCATACGATTCCGGTGTACAATTACACGCTTGTCATTCTGATTCTGATCACGAGATTTTCGTATGAATCTTCAAAAAATATATATGTTTACATATTTTTGTTTTATTAATATTGTGCTGAGAAGTCTTCACTTATGTAAAATTCCTTGGCATCTTAACAGATGGAATTAATCAAGGAGTTTAAAAAAGAATGTTAATGAAAAGCATGTTTGGTATGCCACGTGTTTGTGGTAGTAAGTATTTACTGTATGTACCTAGTCATTCCGCCAATTATATAGGTAAATTACTGTAAAAAATTCCGATAAAATAAATTTTCAATTGTCTAAGAAACTCTTTATATCCAAATTATTAATTTTTGTAGCACAAATATTATAAACAAAAAGTAAAAATGATTATAAAATTTCCAGTTTTTACAAAACAATTTATTTACAAAATTATAACTTAGCTTGTAGTTTTAATACAAAATCCTATATTAGTTGATTAATTACACGTATGTTATCCAAGTACTTTTAACAGCAAACTTTGGCACACTTCTTTTTTCACGATGATGTTTCTACGTGATAGGATAACGTTGCTTCTTAGTTTGTTTTGCTAGAAGAAATGCAAATAATCCTATAAGTAGAAATATAATGTGAAAAGCTATAGTTATAACAACAGGTTGGTAAAGTGGCCAATCATTCAGATACTTATAAAAACTCAAAGCTTGATAATCAGTCACAATACCGCATTCGGCTCTTGCTAATATTGTATTCTGTTTGATAATAGGATTATAACTACAGACGTATTTCGGATCGAAATCGCTGCTAATGGAACCCTTGTTAAATTCCCAGCTTAATAAATTTTCTATCATCCATCTGGCAGGAGATAGCCATTGCAACCACGACATAATTATCGACAAGTCGTCAAAATGGACAGTGTAACCTGCCGTAGTTAATATTGGCATTAAAATAATACCAGTCCAAATTGCTGCTACATGTCGCGAAGAACATGCCCAGCTTAATGCTATGGCCAACATGCGAATGGTGAAAAGATAAAACAGCATATACGCTATGTAAATAGTGAAAGCATGTACTCTCGAAGTAGTTTGTAGACCTGCCATCGAGTATGCTGGTACACAATATGCTGTGAATACAATAGCTGTTACTGGTAAACTGTAGGTAAGCTATACATTGAAAAAAATGGAAAATTAAAAAAAAAATATTCCAATATTTATAGTATTAAAGAAAAAGTCGTCATTTAAATTAAAAAACCCATACCTTACATAAAACATAAGTGAATTTCCCATACAATCCTTCCCTGATATCTCTGTTTATTGCTAATTTTTCTTCCCATACTGAAAAATTATATTAAGTTTCAGAAAGTTTCAAAAATTTAATTAATAAGTATATATTTTAATATTACTTACTATCTGTGGTACAGTTAAGAATAAGGGGCCAAATGGATAATGCCATGATGACGTAATAGAAGCCAAATCTATCGCTGACGTCAGCTTGCTCCTTTCCAGCTCTTATATTCCAATATATAGCACCAATCAAAACTGACATGAGAGCAGCTAAAAACACATCACGGCAGAAGTAGATAACATTGAACGGAAACATATAAATCAGTACTCGTCTGGAACAAAAATTAAATTTTAAATTCATTACTAAATTAAAATTATGGATTTAATTTTTGATAATTTAATTTTAAGAGAAAGAATTAGTTTATGTGCAAAATAATAATAAAATTTCCATAAATAGTTGAACCATGAAATAATTTTAGCCGTCGCGTGTAGAAAATGCGGGCATATTGCAATTTTTTATTTTTTCATTTTATTTTTGGATGAATTATTAAGTATCTAGAATAGGATTGAGAAAATGTAGAGCAGATTAATAGTTCTGGTTAAAACCCGTAAGATTTGGCACATTTTTACTTTGAGGAAAAAACTGCTTCGTTTCACATTGAAATAAGTATTCCTATTTTGTATAGATCTCAAAAAAACTGTGCCATTTATATAAATAAAAATAACAGTAACAAAAGTAAAATATACTTACATCCACAATGCAAGTATCTGAGATACAATGTTTACTTTTTTTACAGTGGGCGGAGGTAATCCTGGTGGACCTGGATCAGATAGCGTGTCTTGGCGTCTTCGAAATATTTCTACTAAATTTTCGACTCTTTGGCTAGATTCTAATAATGCTTCAGCTGATAAATTATCTAAGGTTACTAAATCCACTGGAAAAATAAATAAATAAAATTTAAAATCATTTCAGAAAATATTTGTAGTATTCAAAATTAACACGAGATGGCGACACTTATAGTTTGGTATTCATTTAATATATTTTTCTATATATTATTTTTTATTATTGTTTTATGAAAATAGTTCAGTAAAAAGAATAATATAATAGAGGTCACTCACGATAATAATCTGAAGGATTTTTAAAAGCAGGACATGGAAAATCTATATAGGCAAAGTATGGTAGCATGTCTTTCCTCTTCCCAAAGTATAACATCCTTCCAGTTGATATTAAGGCAACTAAAAAAAAGTTTTTTAATTTTATATTACAGTATTTAAAATAAAACACGTTTATTCTTATTTACCTTTTGAAATCATAGTAAAAATTTCGTAAGTTGGTATATGAATTGTGAGAATGACTATTCGTCCTCTGGCAGCCCACTGGCGTAGAAATTCCACTAAGAAGAACGTATCAAATATATCCATTCCTTTAGTTGGTTGATCTAATAACACAATATCTGAAGAAAAAAATTGCATATTTTATAATTTAAACTATTGTTTAATGGTTCTGTGTAAATTATTCCATAACGACTGATATTATAGAATATATTGAGAATTTATTTATCTATCGAAGTCATATTCTTTAACATAACTTATAATTTATTGATATCAATCAGAATGTACGTCTTTAAAAAAATATAATTACTTGGAATAATATCTGAAAATGCATGCATTAAAAAAGTGATTTACTGGACGTGAATATAATAATAAGATAAAAAAAAATTTCTGGAATCCGGAAACAATAGATATTAAATTGATTAATGGTTCAAAAATAGTGTTCGTTATTCTTATAAGTTATTACAAAGGATACAGTTTCGAAGGCCAAATAAAATACTGATGATTTATAGAGTATCATATTAAAAACTAAAAAATATAGTAGTTACGAATAACATTCCTTTGATATACTTAACAAAAAATGGTACCTAAAACAGCTATATAAACTATTTTTTATATAAAACAATGCAGTAATGTTTATTACATTAAATATATATATTTTAAAGTAAAGTGTTATATAAATTTTTTATTCCCTTTTTAAAAAGAACAGATATAATAAGAATGATATAATACTATAACAGAATAAAACTATTTTATTTAGCTGTAACCAAAACACTAATGTTATAATTAATGATTTTAAGAAAATGTTCATTAAAATAAGATTTATTCAGTTCATCACTGTGCATTAGCATAGCATACATTGTACTTTGCTAATAATCAGTGGCGTACCGAGAATCTTCGGTATCCGGGGCGACATTTTGTTTTGGCCCCCCTTTCCCCTCTATAAAAACATATATCTGTTTTAACTTTCAACACATTTTACACACATTTTCTTAAATAATTTTTAAGAATTGAAAATTATAAAAAAATGTTTATACAAATATCCGGTGAATGGTAATGATATTCCATGCTCTTGGCCCCCATTCAGTTTGATGCCCGGAGCGGACCGCCCCCTCGCCTCCTCTGGATACGCTACTGTTAATAATTATATGCATTTTCCATGCTGAAGTTTTTTACAGTTGAAATGTTGCGCTCGGAATCCGAATGATTGTTAAAATCATTAAAAACAACTACATTAATCTGAAATTCACTCGACAGATTGAGGATCTAAGTAACTGTTACAATGATGAATAAGGATCCAAGTAACTTATGATGATTCAACTAGTAATATTGTATATAGAGAAAATATGTGTATATGAATATTCTATGCTATTAAAAATGCTAATTTTCATAAGAAAATAGGATATTACTTACCTGTGTCGAATAATAAATGGCAAGCGACATTAAGTCGTCTTTTCTCGGAATCTGTTAAATCTCTAACTCTAGTATGTTTTACTTGTCCTAATCCTAAATCTTCCAGAAGTGCGTTGATCTATAATTTTTACAGTTTAGAAAAATCAAATTGTGATATATATATATATGATGTGATATAAAAAAAAAAAAAATCAAGATTACTCACCCTCGTCTTTATATCATATTCCCTAGTGTGATCGGGTTCAAGGAGTAGCGAATTAAATAGCATTGTTTGGCGAACACTCATATCAGAAGTGAAATCGGGATCCCTTTGCACATAAGAAAGACACTGTTCGAGTCTGGATGGTGCCATATAAAGTCCATTAATTAGAAAATCGCCTCTTAATCTACATCTCCACTTTTTATGTCTATTGCCAAGTATATCTAGCACTGCTGTACCTTCATCGTCTATAAAAAAAAATGAATAGTCATTAAAGCGTTATTTGTTCTACCCACATACTGGTATGAATTAACAAAGAGGGCTTACCTGTAGTTGACATGATGGCGAGAATATCACCTGCACGAGCTTCAAAAGAAAGATTATCAAGAAGTCTTAATTTGGTTCTTGCACCACCACATAAAGTATGCCAAGCCGAAGACATATCCACTTCATACGTTAACTCTCGAACTTGTAAATGAGGATGCCTCAGTAATGGACACTCGACTTCATTTTGATGTCCTGCATAGTACAAATATTTATCGCTAACTACGTAAGGATCTTGTCCATAACAGTTTTCACCGCGGACACTTCTACTATTCACAGAAAGATGAGATCCAATAGTACTCCTCCTGTCGCTATGAGGCATAGGATTAGTGTGGTATCCTTCTTTAAGTTCGTGTTGTGTTTTGACTATATGATGATGTTTTCTTTCTGACCTCATGGTATGATGCTTTAAATCTAACTCGCTACTGGCTCTTATACTTTGAGCAGGTGGACGACGATGCATACATTCGAAGTGACTTCGAAAATCGGGATCACTTCGCGTCCTCCTCTTTGGATCTAAGAATGGAGAACCGTCATCGCTGGAATCATATCCACTCGAACTTTTGAGAGGTTTTCCATGTGGAAATACACGTGGTAATCCAAATCTGAGATAAGTATAAATGTTAGTACCGAGTTCGGACTGTCTCTCTCTTGGACCGTATTTGGGATGATTCAAAATTGTATGAACTGTTGATTCACGTAACTGAAAATTACCAAAAGGCGGTTGTGATTTCTCTGAACTTCCTAGGGCACTATCGGTGAAATCTGAATTAAGATTTTGGCGATAGATACTCCAGGCGTGAAGATCTTCTGTAGTATGGTATCTCCCAGAAGGATCAGACAACGTACTTGGAGGCACCGAGTATCGTCGTTCCATTTGCCACATTATATTTCTTCAGGAACCTGCATAATCAGAAAAAGTAAAAAAAAATTGCAATTTTTCTGAACTAACTATGTGATCTAGTTACAAACTCTATAATGTACGAGTACATAAGAACATCCTGGAAACCCGCAGTACTCTCCCTAGTATTTGAGGACACACTTTCCATCATTTTGCACGCATTTCTGTATAGAATATAATGTTTAAATAGTGAGGTTTCCAGTTTACATGCTGCCCGTTTTACTATTTTACGTAATATCCGGTTAATTTAATAATAGACAGGACGTGACGTAGATAAATTTGAACGTACCAGAAACACACACACAAAAAAAAACAAGGACAAATGCAGGCTTTATTTGTATAAAAATAATTATGCATGTTCGTATGTGCACTTCGACGATTTTTTTCAAAACTCAAGTCTACAGTACAGGTTTTAAAGCATTATAAATTAAGAAGAAAAAGTGAAATATTACTTTTAATAGTATAATTGAAAATTCTGTGTAAATATAATAATAGAGATAATTTTATATAAACAATAAATTTATGAACGTTTATATCCTATTAATGGATGTTTATGCTGTGATTTTATAACAGCATTGGACTTGATTGATGAAATAATTTTGCAGTAATTTTATTATCTGTGAAAAATGTGTACTTAATTGCGATGTTTTTTACATCTTGTGAAATTTTCGTATATTAGACATCAAATTATACTTTTACACATCTAAATTTACTCTTATCGGATCATTATAGATCTATCTCATCGTTTTATCCCATAATAAATCATTTGTAGAGGGAAAAAAAATGAAAAGATAAGAATCGTATTTATAAATTAACATTTTATTTTCTTTTTATTCATTTATAACAAACTTGAAATCTTAATCTGCATTTTTTTTCTCTTTTTGTAGCAGTTATCAGAAGAATCCTGTTTTAGTTTTTAATAGAATAAGATTTCAAGTTTATTATAAGTGAATAAACAATTATATAAAGACCTCCAAAAATAGATATAGCTTTATTATATTCTATTCATATGAAATTATCGACATTGAGTTTTGTATGTGGACAAATATTTAATTTTATATTGTGTCAAATTCTGAAAAGATTTATCAGATCTTGAGTTTTCGCACTTTCTATAGTTTCTTCATTATCATAAATACATTGTTTTTACGGTTTTCATAGAACGTTTTATTAGATAAAACACCATTATTGTTTAATACATGCATGCTGCAAAAATGGGACATCTGTAAATAAATCAAAGAAACAACAGAAGCAAGGTCGTTTTAAGTTAAAAAAAATAAAGGTTACAGTGCGTGAATATAAACACTATTCAGGCATTAACTAAATGCATTTCCTTTGATTTGTTTTCGATCATTAAAAATCTTATAACAATTTTTATAAACTGTATATAACTTCAATACTTTAGTCTCTATACTACATTATCGGAAACAATTAAACAGTTGCTATAAAAAGTATATATAATTTATTCATTTGCATATAATGACATTGAATTAAAGAATATGTTAAATGTTCCACCTTTATCTTTTATGAAGGTATTCGCGGGAGGTTGATGTCTTCTCAGACAGAATATGACCCTCTCAAGGTCATCGGGCAATGACCCATTCCTCCTAAACATTTGTGGCTATTGGCAACCGAACTATTACATACATTTAAGAATTATAAGACTCAGTGGATCGATCAAACATAAAATCAATCCGTTCCGATCATTTGAATCACCCAAAATTTAAGTTCATGAAACACAGATTATTACTCTATTAGTTCCAGTAATGCTAACGTACGGAGTTTGGAGTGAAAGTAACTCTCATGAGTACTTTCTCATATTTTGCATCGCACCAGGAAAGTCTACATAACATCAAAGCGGCATGCTAGAAATTACAGAAGGTGGTCTTTATTAAAATCGGCTTTCCTTCGTTTGCTGGAAATACTCAAGCAAACGAGTTTAAAAATAATTAAATGTTAGAGTCGGAAACATATTGTTTAACATACAATTAAAGCAGAAATGTACGAATTTAACCTCAATAAAGGTTAAATTTAGTAGCAAGTTCAGTTATTAATAATCTTGTTTACTACTTGCATGTCATGCTTATTGGTAGTTTAATAAGCAATTATGGACTCTCGCAATTCTCTTCTGTCTGGACCGTGTGACCAGCTCCATGTTCATCTGTCTTCCTCTATTAAAGTCTTATTAATGTTAATGCACCTGAGATACGATCCGTAAAGACAAACTACTTTTTAACGATGGTAATAATAATCAAAATATGCTCGTTTATAGACATCAGGGAGGAGGAGGAAAATGATGTTAGAAGTTTAATGATTAGGTGCATCACAGAAAGATATAGTATATATGCATACATCACGTTCTCAAGGTTTTGGGGTTCTCATTAAGAAAGAATGTTTACTAATGAGTATGCATCAAACCAGTTCTCATTATAATAAAAGAGTATATATGGGTATGCAGCACATCCGCAGATTTTATGATAAATGAGACAGTTACATGCTGAGGACAGCTGATTATTTCGGAGAACAGCCGTTTCCTGTCAACTTAAAGTTGTTTTGGATGACTGATTTTTAGAACGGTTTTTCGTAGAAATCTTCCAAATGTTTCGAAATTTTCCGGAGATTCTTTGAATATCGTTAAAATTCGTTCTAAGTTCTCTTACCCCTCTAGATAAACGCCATTCGTGTTTTATCTAAAAGGGTGAGAGAACTTAGAACGAATTTTAATGATATTCAAAGAATATCCGGAAAATTTCGAAACATTTGAAGATTTCTACCGAAAAACTGTTATGCCTAATATGAGGAACCATCTAGATAAAACACCAATAATGATGTTTTATCTAGATGGTTCCTTAATTAATTTGATGGCTAATATAAGATGATTATACAATTTGATGTCTAATATAAGATGATTATATAATTTGATGGCTAATATAAGATAAAACAACATAAAATGGTGTTATATTAGACATCAAATTATACTTTTACACATCTAAATTTACTCTTATCGGATCATAAAGAATCGATAGAAAAAGTAAACTCGTCAATAAGTTTTATCCGCTTTTCTTATGCTTTCTAGCAATACTCATTCACAAAAAACAGCTATTTTAGTAGAAAACATTGTTACTAAATTATGTTGTTTAACTAACAATACTTAAAATATAATGTAAAATATGCCAAGGTTATGTAGCATATTATATATATATTCTTAATGTCACCACTAATTGAATCTCAAGAATTTAATTACATGTTGACATCTTTACTTATATCTTTGATACTACGATAAGATAAAAATACAAAACACTAATCCTGAAATAAATTTTTATATAAAATATATTTAGATTCTATATTTGTTTTAAAACTTTGTAACATTTTTTTCTTGTTTATATATGAAAAAAAACCAGAAAAATAAAACCGACTGAACCAATTCCGCCCTCCCATTTTTTAAACATAAAGAACTAAAACAGTTTTCGATGTGTTACTTCTGAATGCTTATGGGTGGAACCAATTCTATCACGTTAACTATCGTGATGACAAAAAATTATTTATTCAAAAAAAAAAAGTTTAGTATAAGATATCAAAAAATAAGAAAAAAATTACTGTTTTGTCACTTGGCACCATTGCTCGGTTCAAGAGAAGCGCAACAATGTGAAAGTTGCAAAATTTTAATTTCACGCTGTTACTAGGTATTACCTAATATGCTATTTTTATAATGATTTTTTAAAAGTACAATTATATCTGTTTCTTTTAAGAAAATATTATTTTAATCTAAGTAAAATAAATATCACGAAGGTTCATTGGCATTTTTCTGCTTGGCGTATGCCTTCAGGGGTGTATCCGGCTCCTCGCGTGTTCCTCCCGTTTTATTTACAACACGATTTAAAAGAAAGCTTTTACTATCCTAATGTCCTCACCTTTAAAAGAGACTCCGCTTTCTTCTCGTTCAATCCATCTTTTAATCAAAACAGAATGAACACAAACTTTGTATATGCGATTGATCGGTTCTAGAATGAAAATCAAACCGAAGTTACGCACTGTTGATCCTGAACAGGGGGCGAGTACCTGGAGTACTCCTTCGTTTCTCGAACATCTTTGGTATACTCTCAGGTGTGCTTCCTTTCTCAGCAATCGCTGCCGAATAATGCATTTCCACCAATGGTCTTCTGTTCTCGCAACGTAACGTTCCGGTCTATTACGTACTCGGGACTTATGACGTAATATCCCGAGGCAATGTAGTGACGGGCAGTTCATGGGACTTTACGCGTCTAAACATTTAATTCTTTGATTGATTACAGGTAAGAAGTTAAGTTTTGTATTTTAATAGAATAAGGTAAAACTAAACTTTATTTGCCATCAGTAACCAACTGGACGTTTTAAATCACGTAAAAATTCCGAAAGTATTGCTCGAAAAAACAAAAACACGCAAACAAAGGGAGAGATAAGAGTAATAAAATTGAAAATAAAGTCTGATGTGGTTTATTGATTAGTACCGCAAACTCCCTCGGTGTGGCGCTGATTTGTTTTGATCGAAAACAGTGATTGACCATTATTATAATTAGTTACACGATCTTTAATTTAGATTAACCTTTCAAACAATAAAATAATCCAAACACGATGACATTATACTATATTAGACTCAAATTTAATTATTGTTATCGTTCCAGTACGGATGCTGCTCGAGTAAACAACGTGCTCGTTAGTAAGCCGATCACACGACTATTATTTATCAGTAGTAATTTATAAATTTGCATGAAGTTAACAGTTCGGAATTTTTTTTAATTTTTCTGTAATGAATAAAAATTGAAAAATATTATACTTGTTATTTTTATCATATTATTTATGAATAACAAATCTACAAACAGCTAAATGTAGTTTTGAACTGTGCGATATGTATTTAAGTAGAATCTTAGATGAAACTTAAGCGGTATTTGGATAATAGTTTGGTCATTTATATATCTATTACTTTATTTAACATTATAAATCAATCATCAAGCACTTCAATAGCAGAAAACTTTTAATTTAGTACGATAAAACGTTTTCGACTTATCCAAGAAGCCATCATCTATTTTCCAAACTTAGAAAACTGATGACGACTTCTTGGATGAATGATGATAGCTTCTTGATTATGCCAAAAACGATTCTTTGTATAAATTTTTAATTAAAAGTTTTCTATCTTTTATTAATGATGTTCTTAATAATCGATTTATAAGTTTATGATGATTATTTATTCGACCTATTAATGATAAACATAGATTAACAAATTTACCTTTGCATATATGTAGTGCACAGTTAATAAAATTGAAAAACTGAAAATTTGAAGTATTATGAAAAAAAAAAAAATTATTTTTTCCACTGTTAGACATATGAAATAATAATAATACAGAGTTTAGACATTCGTGAAGATAATTTCAATACAAGAAACAGATTTTGTTTTTTACATTTTGCTGGTTTTAAATGTTAAAATAAAATAGCACACATCCAATCGAATCGAGCTTATTGACACTGTTATAGTCTATATTTTTCCTTTTGATTCGATTTTGCATTATAACTAAAATAATGTTTTTTTTTTTTTTTAACTATTCAAGGTAAGCAAGAGAATAACAGGCCTTGATTTGCAAAGTAGAATAGGCATGGTACGTATCAGAACATATAATAATAATTTTCATAAAAAAATATTAACGAGATAAACGAGTACAGGCAATAAATGTTGTGAAAATAACGACTGCTACTTAATTGAAAAGAGAAGATTTAATTAATTGATTTAAATGATTATAAAATTTATAAAAATTTGCGTAAAGTACGCTCTTTATCTGTCTTAAAGCGAGCAATGATTTTGTGTACAGTTGTAACATGTGGCTGTCTCTTGATGATGGATGATTATTTGTATGTTAGCAGCTGTTTATATATATACACACCCAACTCGATATTTCGAAGTTAAACTAAATTCGATTTAATCAAGGATTTATTTATTTTTATTTTTATTTTTAAGAGAAAAATTAGATTTAGAACAAAATCACAGAATTTTAACAAATAACTTAGTCGAGTATGGAAACTGTTATAAAATTCCACAAGTATAGAATCGTAAAGCGTAAAATTTGCAAAATTCCACACGTTTGGAATTTTTAAAGTCATTTTTTTATTTATTTTACTTTTCTTCACTTATAAATGAATATTCATATAATTGAGCGTTAATGTTGGAATATATTCTTAGAACTGATATAATGGCGGTTAAGAATATCTCCCTCATTGGAACAAAATACTTTATTTTATTTGGTCTTTCTGATAAGGTACGTTATAATTCTATTGAAGCAAAACACCATCCAAAAATAGTTTCGAACAATAGTTCACTGCACTCTTTCGAAAGAAACGCTTGGTGATAATTTGCCGTGAAAGATGGCCAGTCATTTATCAGGCAACACTTTTTGGGTGCAACTGGCCATGACTGACATATACACGATAAGCATACTGTACCTTATGCAGATTTGGAAAAAAATTTCCTCCCCATCTCGATTCGTAACAAATTTGAAAATAGTTTGAACAAAATTCAAAATTGAATCGAAACTGTTCGTTTTCCATAAGTGCGATTAATTTTCTAGATGGAAGTGGTTGCTCATTTATGAAGTTAATTGTTAAGTATGCGTCATAAAATATTATTCGACAAATTCGGAATATCAAAAACTAATTTGCAACGTATGGTTTACTATGATAACGGCGCTTAGAGTTGTTTTCTCTAGTTACTGTAGTTTTCTAGTTCTCTGGTTTCTTATCCTGTGATAACTTTTTCACATAGTCGTCGAATTCTATTATTGAGAAGTATTGAATTAAATTTTGTTATCGCCAGAGATTATTCCGATATAAATCAAAGAATCCGTTATCTTAGGAACCGTAATTTATCATTTTTCCTCCTTTTTTTCTGTTTTTCAACATAGTAGATGCTTTCTAAATATAATAATATAATAATCCTTATCCTGTATATTATATGCAAGAATATCTAAATAATATGTAGTGCATAGATATAAATCTATTTTCAAAGCTCATATTTCGATTCTTCTTATTATTTTTTATTATAAAATATTAAGCTAAAATAATAGCGCAAATTTTAGCTTGATATTTATTAAATAATTAATATATTAATAAAAATATTATCAGAATTAAGTGAAGGGGAATTATGTGAGTATTTGTTTGTTTATTCATATACGCACATAATGAAGATAGCATTACTCAGCATACTCACGATCACAAATATTGATTCATTAAAACAGTTTTGTTTTGATATACTATCAAATAAATATTTCATCTTATAGGAGTGAATTATTATCGTTTCCATATTCTTCATTCTGTTGACCTTTAAAGTTCTACTTTAAGAAGATGAATTCAATTTTACGATCAGAATCGAAATAATTTTGTAATGCTTTGACTATTTTCAATAGCTTGCAAGAATCATTATAGTTTTTTTTTTTTTTAAGGTGCAGCTGACGTTGCAATTGTCATGTTTTTATATTTATTTAGACAACATGGCGGTCTAATAATTTTTATATCTTCGTCTACCGTGCTTTATTGAACTTTATTATTATTATTTTTATTTTTATAGAGTTATAGTATTATTCTGTTATTTTGAAATTTGGTTTATTAATATATTAGTATCATTATTGGGAAAAATCTGTTTTTCATTTTTGTTCTCGTGCTTAATCACGAATACGTAATAAAATTTTTTTAATGCAGTTTAATTCTTTTCAGCTATAAAAACATATATTGCAAAAGATAAATGATGTTTAAAATGAATTCGTTGTATGACAGAAAGTTTTAAATCTGCAATAGCATAAAAGACAAAATTTTCGAATTTTATTTCGTGACGTTGCACATTACTGCATGTGATATTAAACATATACATCTCGATGTGATTGATACCGTAATTAATATAAATTATTAAACAATTATTAAGTTTGGAAATTAACATTGACATGATTATTTATTAATTCATTCTCGTCTAGTTTCATTACGAAACATACAGTATACAGTATATATATTTTTTTCTATTCAGAAGACATACAAACGAAACGAACTTTACTGTTCTATGTATGTATATAATAGGATTTATGAAAAGAAAAGTACTTCCTCTGATATTTGAATCATAAATACAAAGTTCAATAGCCCTACAGAATCTATATTAGAAAAAAAGGCAGAGGAGTCCGTAAGAGAAAACTGTTAAACGAACCGTTGTGAAAATACTCCACCCAAAATTAATTTCCTGGAAGGGTGTTTTGAGTCACAAAAAGACAAGATTGTTTCTTTTAAATGATTTTTAGCATCTGGAACTATTAAAGAAAAATGTTTTCCGACTTTGATAATGATAACAACAAAAAATGTAGGTGCAAATTTATTGTTTTCCATTTTTTAATGAGAGATATTTTAAATAAATGTTATAAATACTGTAAATTTTAATATCTGTCATGTAATAAATGTTAAATTTTTATTAAACAATGAGAATATTAATAAATTGAATAAGAATCTAATTTTTACTAAAAAATTAAATTCTTATTCAATGAATTTAGGTAAGATAAATTCAGTGAATAAGAATAACGTTATGTAAACTACGGAGTAGTATACTATCTTAAGCTATAATTTCTTTAATCTAATACTTAAATTTTGAGCATTATTTAATTAAAAAAATATTACGCTTATTTAGAAACACATGAATTTGTATTAAATCTAAATTTTTGAGTACACAATGATTTTGAGAGAATTGGATTTCTTCATGCTGTTCTCTCTGTTTACAGAGAAGCGCTTAGAGCTAAATCTTTTCGCACAGTCGGAAATTTGAAAATAGGCCTACACGAAAAAGTATTTTAAAATATAATTATGAAACATGAGCAAAGTCAGCACACACCAGAATGGATTCAAAAAATTAAATCTTTAATTCCGAAATATTTAAAAAAATTTTTGATGACTATGACGTTAATTTTTAAGATGTCTTATTATTTTTATCTAGTTATCTTCCTTTTTGTTAAGATAATCGCTAGATCAGGACCTTCACCTGTTATCTGCATTACTAAACTTATTTTTCTTTATAAGATTATATAAGCAAAAATTAACTTAATAAATTCTAGAACATGGTTGATTTGGGTATGACACTTTCATAAAATTTGTAACTTATCGTAAAGTTTTCGAAACATTATTTTTAACGATAAAATACAATTTTCGAAATGTTAAAACAAGGGGTTTTTTTTTCATTCGTGCGTTAAAGCAGGCGGAAATATTTTAATTTCTCTAGATAGACAGAAAACTATGATAAGAATGTTCATAAACTGTGACCGTACAGTTCTTTCAGGTGTGACGTTGCACAAGAGTTGCTGACCTGGTCACAAAAGGGACATTCATTTTCTACAATCAAAGTGAAAGACAATCGTTTCGATTTAATTTTGATAATCGGTTCATAATCATTACGAAAGAATACCGTATTATTAACCTAAGAATTATCTCGATTTAGATGGATTCCAGTTACTTTCTCTTTAGGAAAGTTGACACATTTCCTTAATAGAAACAATTAAAACAGAATATATTTTCTAGTAAAATGATTGCCAGCGATCATGTTTTCGAACTCGTCGATGTTACATATACTGGACATGTGGAACCTGGTAGTTTTTTGCAAAAATTAATCGGCACTCAACCAACTGGTATCATTTTACACGATGTAAATCTAGAGCTTCATACTGGCGAACTAATGGCCATTCTTGGATCTACAGGTGAGTAAATCAATTATAAATCTGTGATTTATAATTATAAACCGCTAATTGAACTTGGGGTGTTTCAGGGAGTGGAAAACGTTCCTTGTTAGATGTGATTACATGCAGAGCAAAAGGAACCACAAGAGGTCAAGTGCTCCTGAACGATGCCCCGCTGAGGAAGGAAGTATTCAGAGACCAATGCGCTTATATTTCAAAAAGAGCAGATCTTTTACCTGGTCTCACTGTCAAACAGACTTTGGAATATTCTTCGCTATTAACAGTGAATTCCAAAGTATCAAAATCCGTCAGGAGAAACAGGGTACGTAACCTAAATGAAAGACGGATATAATGTCATATTAAGGCAAAACGTTACATATCCGTTTTGTTTTACGAGTATAACAGGAAGATGAATAAGGTGAGCTTTCCATTTATAGAAGATAAGTGGAGTAAAACGACTTTGATCTGAAATGCAATCATATGTGACAATATTAAGAACGAAGTTATCACAGATGATCGCATATTTTTTAACCAGTTAATTCAATTAAAATTTAAATAGCGGTTTAAATTATTTTTATGGAACCAAATAATAATAATTTTTCATACTTTAAAAATTCATGGATGTTGAAAGTTACAACTAGAGTTTATACATACTATACAGACGAAGTTTCCGTTATATATGCTTCATATATATTCCAGATGTTGGAAGCATAATACATGCTAACTATAAGTCCGGAACACCTTATTAACTTCCTCATTATAACGAAACTGCCCCTATAATGAATGCAATACTGAAAGAGAATAAACGCTATAATGAATAGGAACCAGCTGCATCGTTTTGGTCTATTAACCGCATCATTGAAGATGAACCGCAACATATCGGAAACGATTCCCACCTGGTTCCTATTAGCTACTATACTGCATATAAAATTGTAAAATTTCTCAATAATATTACTCCAAGCATTATATTCTAAAATATATTTCCAGGTAAAAGAGGTATTGGCCGATTTAGCGTTGAATTCCGTATCGAATCGTGAAATTACCACCCTTACCTCTAGTGAATATAAAAGAACTGTTATAGGTGTCGAGTTAGTACGTGATCCAGGTAACAAAATAATCATTTATAAGAAAAAAATGATAACTTGTATATGATTAATGTTTTCGTTATTCAGTGCTTTTAGTTTTGGACGATCCTACTCAAAACCAAGATCCACTGAATGCGTATTTTATAATGTCAATTCTTTCGAACCACGTCAAGAAATATCATCGAATGATCATTCTAACTCTGGAAAAGCCACGTTCGGATATATTCCCTTTCCTAGATCGAGTTACATATTTATGCTTTGGAGAAATCGTATATACAGGTAATAAAATCCGTTTTAATCCTAAGTAATCGCTAATATAGAGATTAAGCTCTATCAATAACATACAGATAACGTTTGAAGGTCGTTTAAAAAGATAACTGGATTTAAGCCCGTTTTATTTGCGTACTATTTTTTCTTGTTGAAATATTTAAATGCAAAGCAAGCGTAACAAAAACAGCTCTCTAAACCGGAATTCTTTACCGATATTTTTGGATAAAATTCTAGCAGAAACGTACGTATGATCTTACGAATTCCATTTAAATCCATAAAATTTTATGCTTCAATAAATGTAGTCTAGCACATGAATGAACTTCCTATGTGTAGCATAGAAACGGTCATGCACTTCTGTCTTCCGTCTTCTAATTAAGCATATGTAGGAGAGACTATCCAGATTATGAAATATAAAATGTTATCGTAGCCTCTTTTGCTTTCTTTTGAACTTTTATCTAACCGAATTTTGTTTTCTTTGCAAACAAATTTTTGCATCTTGATTCTATTCTTTCGACCATCGGAACGATACGATTACTTTCTTGAAAGTTCATTGAGCATAGCAGATTTAATAAAGAAATCTTTGATGCATAATGATAAAACAAATCTGAAACCATTTTTTTTTTCATTAAAAAAAAGATTGACCTAATTAATCTACGCCAAAATAAATGCACATTTTTGATACCTTGATTGAGATTGATCAAGTTAAATAATTATAATATTCGAACTCAGATTTTAATTTTATCTACCGAAAAAAAAGTAACGTTATATTCATTTTTTAACAAAATAAAATCTTTCCTGCTGTTGATAAAAAGTTTAAAATAAAAGAATTTTTTAAATTTCAAAAGCTGCCATCTTATAATAATCACATAATAAGAAACCACCTAAAATTTGGCTTTTATGCAATATTTGTTTATCAAGACAGCAGCGCAAAAAAATAAATGCATCAATAATTAATAATTGCATAATATTTTATAATTTAAATATGTTAATTAAAAAATATTCTATTGATTAGGTAGTACACGACTTATGATGGAGTATTTTGCAAATGTTGGCTATCCATGTCCCCAATTAGAAAACCCTTTAATGTATTACCGTAAGTTAAATATTATTAAATAATCTTGGAAGACCTAAAAATGCTAAAAATAATAATTTTGACATTTTTGTATTCAGTTTTTGAATAGTATAAACTGTGGATTTAATTTCTCACTCTTTTATTCAGTTTGTCTTTCGACTGTCGATCGTCAAACAAGAGAACGATTCATTTCTTCCAGTTGTCAAATTGCCAGCTTAGTGGAAAAATTTAAAAACGAAGGCGCACAGTTTCGAAAATATGCCCATCCCGTATCTGAAATGACTGATCGTAACACAGTCAAATATAAATTGCCATTGACTGCTTACGGTTCGCCATCTTCGTATCAAGTGTTGTTTGCATTAATTAGGTAATGTTAATAATTATTTCACTTTATTATCTATTTTTTTTAATCATTTTTGTGTGTTACATACTAAATTAAAAAATAACGATTCTTTAATAGGAGGAGTTATGCCAGCGTACTGAGTTGTAACAATCGTTCTTTGAGAGAAGCATTCGTTCGTCTGTTAATACTACCTTTATTCTTTTCTTTTTTATTTTTATTCTATTTTCCAATTGACAGCTATCAACATAGTTTTGTCACTCGAAATGGCTTGGTATTCAATTGTTTAACTGCTGTCACCTTTCTCTCAGCTGCCATTACTGCAGTAGGATGTAAGTCATTAACTCTACTTCTTTGTTTCTATTGTAAAAATAAAAATAAAAAAATGCTTTTACTTTACTTTTTATTTCATCTTGTTTAATTATGTTTAATGTACATTTTTTTTAGATGCTCCTCACAGAAATCGCTATTATCAAGAATCTAGGAACGATATTTATCAGGGTTCTTTGTTCGTCTTGTCGCAAATAATATACAGTTTGACGTTAAGTGCTATCACGATCTGGGCATCAGGATCAATTATTTATTTGTGAGTCGTAAATATTATAATTTAACTAGCATATAATATATAATATTCTGATCTCAAACTCTCTAGTTCTTTCCTCATATATTATTATTATAGACTATATATAAACAATATATATAAAAATAATTAAATTTGATTAACTTAAATTATCGTTTTATTAGCATTAAAATAAGTCGAAATTTCACACACTTTTATTCCAGTTTGGCTAGAATGAGACAAGATTTAGTCAGATGGGCAAAATTTTGTACCGTTTTATGGACCGTTTACATATTTGCAGAAAATTTTACCATGTCCCTTATGGTGTTTATAAAAAGTTCGTACACATCGTTTATTTCTGCTATTTATATATTATTATTACAGATAACTTTAGGAAGCGGAACTGTCAGGTAAGCAACAATAAAAAGTAATCAAAAATGTATCATATTATTATTATTATATATATATATATAATTTTCTTTTAGATCTATATCATCACTACCAGATATGCTTTACTACCTCAGTTACGGAGTTATATACAGATATGCTGGAGCATTTCTTAATTATAATGAATTCGCTGATCATCCGCAACTGGAGCATGCCCCATATTTTAACGGTACTGATCGTGTTCCATGTCCTAATAACAATAATATTCCTGGACGTTGTTTGTATTTGAATGGCACACATTATTTATCGCAACGTTATCACATCAATTCTTCCTTTTATGGAAACGACTTGAATTTCGAATTGAATTTTATAATATGTTTTATTTTTGCATGTGGAATGTGGATAGCTAATATAGTTCTTTATATACTGCCAGTTCCTTTATCGATTAAAGAAAAATTCTGTAATTAATTAAGATTATATTTTGTGTAAAATTTACATATATTTTTTTATACATTTTTACTATTATTATTATTTAAATTAAAAAATTTGTAAATTGTATAAAATAAAATTTAAATTATTTATTTGTAAATTTTGATTTTTTTTTTTCATTTCTCATCATCTTTGTAATCATTTAACTATAATCGCTTTATTTTATGAATAGATTATGTATATAAGCATTAAATTAAATTTAATGATGATATTTTCATAAATTGAACTATTTAATTAATTTATAAAAGATTAAATTAATCATTTTTTTCAGTTCAAAGATATTTAAACTATTTAATTCTATAATATTAAATAGTTTAAATTCGGTATCTTTGTAAAATAGGAAAAAAAGTATAATTAATCTATTTATCAGTAGTAACTAATAATTTATAATAATAATAATAGTCACAGAATCTCTTAACATTACTTTTTTCTAACAAGTAAGTAAAAATTCATTTTAATAAATTATTCTTCGCCATTTCTTGTAATCTTCAGCTATGAATGAAAAACTTCTGTGATATGCGTTAGATGAAAATAAATTTGCATTGAATGCAGCAAATTATCTTCCAGTAAAGTAATTAACTTTCCACGACGTTATCTTCGTTATTTTCTTTTGGGCTATGAGGTATGAAGTGAAGCAAACGTCCCATTGTATCGTGTAAAGGAAGTCTTCGAAATTTTTCCCTTTTGACAAACTCTTGATAGTAATATTCTAATCTCAAACTTTCTCGTTCTTTCCTCATATATTTAATTAATAATACAAGTAAACTTAGAGCATAAAACATTAAAACAAAAATGATATATATAAATGCGTTCGAATTCCTATCGCGACTTTCGCTAACTGTTGGATGAAATCCTAATTTGTGCTTTAAGTAACTGCTCAGATTTCTGCATAGAACTTCACTAGCCTGTGTTGTCGTATTTTCACTAAAATAAGAAATAATAATTATAAAAATGATAAATTAGTTTGCATACTTATAAAAATCAAAATCTCAATGTTAAAAGACTAAATATGTTTAATTATCGCATAAGATTAATAAAATTTCTATTTAATAATAATATTCATATTTTTAATGCTTTTTTTAAACATTTAGATGAATATTTTGAGGCTAAAATTTTTTACCTACCTCATTGTTAAAGAATTGCGTTAAATAACTGAAGTGGAGACAAGAACACACAAACTATGTAGTATCGAAGACAGGTGAAATTTTCGAATTTTTAGATTGATCTTTTGCATACGCATGCGTAAAAGACGCCATCACACGCAATCGTTTTGATCACATGGTGGTCATGTGTTACCAGGGTGACAAATGTTCGGTTTTGGGGACATCACAAAACGATACAATAATATTTATCACTGGAAATTTGATTTGAAGGTCAAATGTCAATGTTAGTAATATTGATAAAAGCCATAATAAAATAAGGTATATTTGCTTATGTTTCTAGAATATATAAAAGTTGTATTTTTGCATGATGAAGGATAAATTAAAAAATAAAATTTCAACTAGAAAAGCTAGCAAAATAATTTCTTTTTTTTTCAGAAAATTTTAAACATTCAGAGATTGATTAATTATTATTATTCTATAGGTTTATATTTATTTTATTTCGACTACTGTATTATTAAATCATCAATATGTTTTTTTATTTAATTTCTAATTTTCAAATATAATTTTCAGCTCTCAAATAAAATCAGCATCAAAATTCTATTAATTTTTTAATCTTAATAATTAATTAAACATATTTATGCTATTTATAAAGTTATTAAATAATCTACACGTAATTAAAATTTATATTTCTGGTATTTTAGTAAAAATTTCTACGAACCTTACAAATTATTATTTTTTGTTACTGAATACATTTTCATAAATAAATAAAATACAAACAGGTTACAGATAACGGTTTAAAGTGTAAATTTAGTCACGTTCTTAAAATAAATTTCAAAAAAACACTTTTACTGTTTGAATTACAAATCAGAATATCAACACCAAAGGAAATAATTAAGATTTCTTGTTGAAATTTTAAAGAACATTTTATTAATGTATATTTAGACGATTATGATTATTTAAATAATCATAATCGTCTAAATAATTCGATTCGATTAATTCGATAATTTCATAAGTAAGAAATAATAATTCGATTAATTTTGATGATTATTTAAATTATTTAATATTATAAAATACCATTTTTTTTAATTTGTTATGTTTTAATGTGAAGAAAAGTTCTTTTTAAGTGACAAATTCGATATTTATATTATATGCAGTACAATATTTAATATATGAAAATGACTAGTTATTCCCCGAAAACATTCCGAATAAAATTAATTAATAGTAATGCAAATAACATTTATTAAAGAAAATATAATTTTAATTAATTCTCAGGATCAAATGCAATAGATTCCCGGTTATCCGGTCCCAGGTTCTATAGGACAGGATCTCAGATCGGATAAAACAAGAATGGCCAGTTAAACCGAAAAAACATGCGTTTATAAGTTGTAAATAAATAAATAAATAAAAATCTATATATTTATATAAATAGGTTAAATAATTATAGGTTATAAATTATAAATATATATTTAATTTATAATCTATAAATTTTATCTAAGTAACATTTAATTAAATAAAAAAATCGATAATCTTCATTTGCCATTATGATTTAAATTCATTTTTTGAATCAAAATCATAAAATCACGCTGATTTTTAATAGGAATTATTGAAATAGCAGTTGAATTATCTTGATATTTAATATATCTCATTGTAATTTCAGGCACTTTCTTTCCTTTCGAATGTCTTATTCTTTTTTCGTTTTTATTTCTGTTCATAGCTCGACGAAAATGTGATCGGTTAAAGCGATACTGGATAAGAGGGAGTCTACTGTATGGGTATAGCTACAGTGACCATACGTCCTTTATTTAAGAGGACAGTCCTTTATTTCCTTTCTCTGTCCTTTAGATTTATTTTTTTTTTCAAAAATGGCCAATTTGTCCTTTACAGTAAAACTTCGATCTAACGTTTTCCTCGATCTAACATTCTTTTTCTCCGGTCCCGGCAAAAAATAGGGGAAAA
>WUQG02453163.1:0-12800 GCA_011317285.2 Androctonus mauritanicus | reverse complement strand
GTATAATAATGTAACTAATAAGCATTAAGCTTATATAAGCATTTTCTATTCTGAATTGTTTTTAGATCGAAGTTAATCCTTTTATATAACAGACGTTTTTTTTCAAATCATGTCAGTTATCTGAAGCATATTGTAAGCGCTTAATCAAGAAAAATATATCCTCCATTTTTTATCGGTAAAGCATTGTTTACATTCTGCATAACACACAGTATAGCTTCTACCGCAATCACTTTGCCATATAAATTTCGGTATAGTATACTGTATTGAAAATGGGTTTACCGCAAACTCTCTAATATCTTGATACAATGTTGTAGTTTTTGAAATGATTCTTCAGGACCTTGTTTGTGGCCAACAGTAAAGATTGATCCTGGAATTTACAGTTCATGCAGTCTCAACAGTTGTATTTACATTTCCAAGAGTCACTGTTACACTGCTGAATGGTTATTTTATCATTTATTCCAATATTTTTAATAATAATCAATCAAAGATCTTTTTTTATTTCATGTGTCAAACATTAAAATATCTTCATAATATTGCCATTACATTTAAAATAACTAATTATGCTAAATGTATGCAACATCTTAACATATAAAATATTAAACTGAAAACTTTTTTATATTTTCATTTCAGCCATCCTATTATGAAAAAGTTAAGCACTTTACATAGAACTGATAATAAGTTGGCCCAATTAATATCAGAACAAGTAAGATGATATTTTTTACTACAGTTAATTTTGAAATATATATAATTAATTCAAACATTTGTTTTAAAACAAAAATTAATCACTCAGTCAAAAACTATATTGCATTGCAAAATAAAAACATTTTATCCTTTGGTTATAGATATTTCAAAAATTCATTGTGTATTTTTTAATGTTAAAATTTACACTTATATAAGGTTAGATGAGACACATCCTTGTTTAATATGTATATATAAACAAAATCCATTAAGCATATCAAGGAATATAATTTGGTTCATTTAGAGGTATACTATCATCAAAAATCAGATTATATTAAACAAAGATGTCCTCTTAGCTAATCTCATTTTTGATGATAGTATACCTCTAAATGAACCTAATTACTTCCATTATCTTGCCAAATTATATTCCTTGATATGTTTTAATGGAAATTTTTCAAATAATTAAACTTTCCATTAAACATATCAAGAGAGAGAGTTAGATTTATACTAAAGTTGTTAGTAAATTAGGTTTGTTTGGATTATAAAGTTTCCTCAAAAATATGTATGCTGTATCTAAAAATCAAATGACCTTTGTCCTCACAGATCATCATCAAGGTCATTTGGTCTGTAAGAAAAAAGACAGATTAATTCAAGGAAATTGAAAATTTACCCCAATAAGTGCAATTTATTGGGGTAAATTTGGATTGAATCAATCCAATTTTCCCAGCCACAAATTAAGATTAATAACTGAAATAGTAGTGGAAAGTTATTAATCTTAATCTTAATTTGTGGCTGGGAAAATTGGATTGATTCAATAAAGAACTATTAAAATTCAAAAGAAATTGAATATCTTGTTATTTATGTAAATCAAATACTGCATAACTTAATGGCCAAATTAAATTTATAAGTATACTTAAAAATATCACTTATTTAATAAGAAATTGCTTAATATCATGCCTTTTTTTCATTTAATGGAAATTCAGCAAAAATACTTATGCAGTTTCAGAGATTTGCATAAGTCTAAATAAAAATTTATAAATTGGGGACCTAAACATATTATTCTTGTAAGGTTAATATATCCAGATCTCTGTGTCACATAAATCATGTTTCATAACAATTTTTAATCAGAATTATTAAAAACTATAAACATTACATTTATGTAATAAAAATGTCAAAAACAAATCAAAAAATGCATATTTTTTTCATTTTAAAATGTTTAATAATGTTACTTCCAGAATAGTAATTTAAATATATATTCCCATTTGTAATGTTTGTAGAGTCCAAGTCAAAAATTACTCTACATTTTTGAATCACTTTATGTACTACATAATTAAACTACAGGACTATATTAAAGTTGCTGACTTGAGAATTAACTCAAGTTTTCTTACAAATAAACTGATGACCAAGACTGAAGCTAGAACTTCTTTTAAAATAGCAAAACATTACTTTACTTTACTTTAATTGCCAAAAATTAATTTCTATATATTTTTCAGTAGTTTGCATTATTTTATGAAGTGATGTAACCCTTTTTGTTGTTGTAATTTTGAAAACAATCACTGAATGATTGATTGACATCCATTATACATTCTAAGGTTGCATGATATCAAACCAATTTCCCAGTACAGTATTTGAAATCAGCTACTCTAGAAATAGGGAAAAGAAAATTAGTCCTAATAAAATTCTGTTAGTGCACAGTAGAAGGCCCTGTTTGGCAGTAAAACAAAAGCATTCCATAAAAATGTGCTTCATCTATCACAAGACTGCAAACAAACATTATGGCATTTTAAATTGTATTGGAAAAAATTTTAATTATGGCGGCTTTATCAAAAATAATGCAGACAATGACGTTTTATGCAACTGTCGCGTAATAAAACTAATATTTTTCACTTAAGAAAAATAATGCAAATCACTTTTTAATGTGGTTTTATCATGTACCCTCATGATCATTGTATTTAATGCAGTTTGACCAAGTGATATAATTAGGGCTATAGTTAAGTTGACTGGTGATTAGTGTACAAAATTAATAAATATTTATCTTAGGGAAGGCTTGAGCTTTCCTTAGTTTATATATAGTTCATATTTTAATTTTACATTTTGTATTTATCTTTTAGTTGGTGGATAATGCATTAGTTTCTGCTGGATTAGTTGATGATCCAAGAACTGTTACTGCTCGCCTAAATGATTTGTTAACTGCTTTATTAGAAAAACATTAAAATGATGTACAAAATATTTAGAATGTGTATATTTATTTTTTAATAAAAAATAGTTTAAATTTTAATTGAAACATATTGATTTAAAATTAATGGTATTTGATACAGTAAAAAAATTTAGTAATTATCATAAAACACACACACACACCACTTTGGGTAATGAGAGTGAGAATTCTATCGATATTTAATCATAAAATTGTCATACCATCTATAAAAATTCAATTATTGCCTACACATTAAGGCACGTCTATTCCTAATCATGTACTACATTACTGTACCATTTAGATGGCATCTCTCTTAACTGAGGAATAACTGAAATAGTCAAACATAATTACAAAGTGGAAATGAAGGAAAGGGAAAAGAAATCTTGGAAGGCAATACAAATGATGGAGAGATGATATTAGGAAAAGACATTGATTCCCAGTGGATGCAAATTGCACAAAATTGGTACATCTGGAAACAAAAGATGATGGCATTTATTAGAATTCACTGTATTATTATATTTTCTGAGATTACTGAATTTGGTATGAAATGTTATTCAGAAAGTATCAATTTTGAAATTATTTTAATACTGCAATTTTTACTTATCAAAAAACAGCAAAATACATGAATCCTATTCATCAGTAATTGCAATAAAGTCCTAAATCATTTTTTAGAATTATAAAAACTATCATATTTATTTAATGGAGGATTTTCAACAACAGATTCTTCTCAAAATTACTGCCATAAATGACAATTTATAATAATAAATTTTTGTTTTTAAAAATTACATCAGTACTTTGTTAAATATACAGTATTATATTTCTTACTTGCGTATTCAACTCCATCCTAAAATATACGGAAGTATGGAATCCTAATTCCATGTTTCTGGAAAAATTTTTGTTGGATTCGGCCCGGGAATCAGTTCATCTACTGTAAAATCCTGCTGGCTCTACTGCAGCTTTGGGCATTTTATAGTTTGAGTCTGGAATGGATACATTATATAGTCAGCCAATGATTAGGAAGTGGTATTAAAAAAAAATTGTTTAACCTAATTCAAATTATATTTCCTAGAAACTTGGTTAAGCCACTAACGGGTACTTTTGGCAGCGGCCACTATTATAACACCTACAGACTAATGCCTATAGTGAATTCAACGAGCTCGACTGGGCTTAGACCTTTCCTCAAAAATGATACGCGAGACCCAGAATTGAACTCCGACTTTTCAAGACAATAAGCGATTACGTATTATGCAGCCGAAGCTAGAAAATTACATACAGGAAAATAACACAATGTAAATACAAAGATTGGAATGTTTTTCTTTATGTGGAAAACTAAAGTTTTAATATAGCACGAAATACACAATTTCCTCAATATTACCGTACCTATTATTATTTAAAAGTATATCGAATATTCTGAGTTCTGGTGAATGGGAAATGTAATTTTCATTTATAACATTGCGCCTGTTTTTGATGGATTCGAATTACGATCGAAAATTTTGAACACAACCCCGTCGTAATTTTAGGCCTCCCGTATTTTACGTTACGGTCTTATTATTCGAACTACTAAGCATTAAATTTTTATCGTAAAAATATAAAATTCTAAGCATTGTTGCACACAACACAATTTACACGACTCCTTCCCTAACAGTGCATAGTGGGACAGAATGCAAATCTAGGTGGAAAAAAAGGAACCAGAAGAAAAACATTAATGCATTTATTTGACTATTAAAAGTATAAGGGAAAGTTTACAACTAAATAATGGATATTTAAAACTTGCCTACACATTTGTTGAGAATACATCAATCATCAGTGTGAAGTATTATCGGTGTTATGGCTGTTTAGTCGTCAGGATCGCTCTCTCTAGACTTTTCACTAGATTGTAAAGCTATTTGAATCTTTTAATAACTTCAAAACATGTTTCTCTAATGGCTTCTTATTTTCGAGAGAATTTTAGTGATGTGATGGAAGGTTCGGAAGAAATCAGATTGTACAAGATATCTATGAATTTACTCGAGAATTTTTTCTCGCATGATGTTCTCTAAACTTTCTAAATTCCTTACGCCTCGATTCTTGTACATTTTCAGAAAGTTGTCCGATAGGGATTAAAAAATAAAAAATAATCGAAGCGCTAAGCATTAGAATGTTATGCGCAGTAACGGGCATTAGATACTACTTATATATAAATTTGCAGTTTCTTCGCAATACTGTTGAAAGCAATTACATTAATTTTATATTCACATGCCAAGGTTCTTAATATGACAGAAAACCTGTGAATTAGTCTTTAATCCAGTGATAGCGAAAATGAGAGCAGAATTTTAAAAAAATCTTCGAGCAATATTTCCATCATTTGTATTTCCGCCTTGTTTGGGAGTGTCTAACCGTATACCTGTTTCTAATCTGAATCGGTCGATTATATATTTTTTCTATTAGAAATGCTTTTTTCCCTCATCTTTCCGATACTGCTATTTTCCTTGTGTTTGGCAAATTTAAGTTTTCCAGTATAATTTCGTCGCATAACCATTTCGACGAATAAACACTTCTCTTACACGATGAGACTTCTTCCATCGTTGATTAAGTGAAATTAAAAATGTGGTTATACTTCATCTAAGTTTCTGTTCCATGAGTCCCAAACATATTTGGAAACTGGATTTCGCTTTTACATATTCCATTAGAAACTTTTCAAAGTCATTTACTTTAGAGCTGCCGAGATCGCCACCTTTCACTTTTTCAAACAATTCCCTTCGTGATACTGCTATTCGCCCATCTGTTGAAAAAGTACGTTATTTTTAAATATTGCAGTTTGTTGCAAGCAAAATTGTTTTTTCCACGAAGCAGAAATATCATCCTTTTCAAATCAGTAAACATTGTCATATAGAAATATGTAGTTAAATTTTGGCAATCGAAAATATACTGAACTCTTTGTAGAATATGATTTTTTATAAACAAACTTACTGCTTTGTAATCTTTATAAATATCTTCTTTTCTTTCTTTTATCTATTCTTTCATTTTTTCTTTTTCGTTTTTTCTTTGACTTTTATATTTCCATTAATTAAAACATATAGCTTTCAAGCATTCAAGCACCATACGGCAGTACAAAATAACAACTTTTATTTCCAGCTTTTATATTTCTTTTTTTCTTTTTCATTTTTTCTATTGATTGTTTTCTTTCCTTTTGCTTCGTAATTTTTTTCTTAATTTAATTTTTTAAAATTATTCTGTTTTATATTTCATTTTTTATTTATCTTTTTCCTTTATCTTTCATACATTTTTTTTCGTTGTTCTGTATTGTCTGATTTATTCTTTTTGTTTACTTTTTCCTATTTTTGATGTTTCTTTGATATCTTGCTTTCTTAAACTGCAGTCATCACCAGATAGAAAGCCGCCAGACACCATAAAGATATAAAGCAACCAGATGTAAAGCAAAATCCATGGAGAATGCCAAAACCAGAATAGATTCAACCAGATAAAAACCAAAAAATGGAATCACCACAAAAAACCACAGGTGTAAACCACAAGATGTAAACCAGTAAAAGAAGACCAGATATTAAGTGGATGTAAAATCAGAGAAAATCAATGTGGCCAACATTTTTTTGAAATCAGAAACTTAATAACTAAACTTACTAATTAAATAAAAAGGAAAAACTTACCTACTAAAATAAGGAACTAAAAAGAAAAAAATGTAAATATAAAATAAAAATGAAAATGGAAAAAAGAAAATGGAAATAAAATGTAAAAATATATACAATATATACACTATTTATAATATTTACAACGAAGATTAAATCATAATCTTCAATCTGAACTTGAAAGAGATTCATAATCAGTAAATCATATTTAATTTTTTATAGTTTAAGTTCTATTTGTATTTCATTAGTTAAAGAAGATAGCATTATAATAATAAATATCTAAAATATTTCTTTAAAAAAACAACTAATGGGAATAGTTTACACATGTGATTGTATAGTTTCTCAGTGCAAGGGCTTTTGAATACTCTATATTTAATCTAATGCAGGAATATTGTGTGTTTCTTGATTCAACTGTATTTTCGCAAGTATAAATATAATTTCTAAAATATATAAAACTTTAAATTTAGAAAACTATAATAACGAAAATAAACTTGTTTGTTTGTTTTTGATTACTTACTTTTTTCTGTTTGGTTTACAGTCTAAAAAATGAATTTGTGCAATTATCTATATTATGTATTAAGAGATGTTAAGATTCAATTTTTAGAACGAAAATAGGTACAAAGTGACAATCCTAATGTTCATAAATCAAAAATACTTTACAGATTTTTGAATATATCCAATAAATAATTGGACATTGAATAGAATTTTTTTTTGGAAATTTACAGCAATAATTTTCTTTTAGTTTTACTTCAATGTAATTTTTAAAATGTTTAAATAATAATGAAAATAATTTTAACATCATACAAACCAATATTTGTTGGATAGATAATTTTCCATAAAAAGTTTTCCAACAAATTTTGATAAATCAAACTTAAGGAAAAACGGAATCCAATTGGTGGATGGATGACAACCTATAAATAAACCGATAATCTGCTAGATTTATTTATTCTAATAATTAACAATCAACTAGGAACCAAATAATAATATAAATTATAGAAAAACTTCTTAAATTGGAAAAAATATTTGGAAAATGTTTATAGAAAAATATATTATTTTGATATTGTATATAAAATCAGCACAAGTGCATAAAATTCAAAATCGATACATCATAATTTTATGTAGAAAGCCGAATGGCAGTCAAATGATATATCGAAAATATAAAAATAAACTTTTAAGTTTTCTTAGAACTTTAGATATTGAGAGAACTGTTAATTTCTATATCAACAAATAAATTTTAACAAGTGATTTGAAATAAAATTTGTTTTCTCCATAATTCAATATTTGCCATTCCCTAATTTTGTTAAAGAAGTTATTTTACTTCTAAAAGATGCCATCGAATCAAGAATCCGAAACCTGACGATAAAAACCTTTTCAGAAATCATTTACTTGTTAATATAGTAACAACGATCCAACCGAGGATTAAAACTTGAAGCGAAATATAAAAAAATTTTACAAATTTTTTCTGCTAAAGCTGGTCAATGACAGATATTCTGAATGTTATAATCAACAAATAAATGATTTAAATTAATTTAATTTAAATAACGTAATCGTTTCTAAGGTTGATTAAAAATTAGAAACTAGTAGTGTGATTCGTTCCAACTTTGTAATGAGGAAACTTTGAATGAAAAATTCAAAATAAAAAGTTTAAGAATTAATTAAAATAGCATTTAAATGACTTTTATTGCTCAGGAATCGAGACGATTATTAAATTACTAAATAAAGAAGATATATCAGGGGCTATAGACAGTAGCGTACCGAGGGGGCGAACTGCCCCGGATCTCTGATCAGCGGGGTTTCCCAATAACTTTTTAAAATATATGTTTGTTTGCTAGATGTAAGTTGTTTTTTCTTTAGTCTTTTGTTTTCCAAATCGTTTTAGCTATTTAATTTTGATTAAATAAATGTTAATTACATATATGTGTCGTCACTTTGTATGGCTTTCATTCCAATCAGAGGGTCCTGGACAGCTGTATGTCAGCCACTGGTTATAGATAGCATCTGATGTCTGTTTTTAAAATTTCTAATCTCTCAAAGTATGTAATTTTTCTAACTAATATTTGTTCTAATAACAAATTCTTCAAATTATCAGACAGCCGAATACAAAATTTTACAGATGCCAAAGTTGAAAATGACTTAGTAACAAATATAAATACCAATACCTGTTTCCAGTCTTAAACTGCGACTATGTGATAATATATCTAGCTGGATAGGCATAAAAATTGATGAGATGGCAAGATGTAATGAATTTATCCGTTAATGCACCTGTTAAGGATAAATTCATTATTTGCTTCCATTCAAAATTTTATTGCACAGCTAGAAATGTGAATAAATATACTTAACAGATATATTACCAATATATGTATAACGTATATATATAAAAAACCATACCGTTTCGTAAGAACTATATCAAAAATTAATATACATATAAAAATATATTTATAATCATATATATATAACATTTAGTTTACTGTTATTTTAATTTATTTTAGATTTTCATATAAATTACTTACTTCGAAGTAAAACTCCATTTCGTAGATAACTACAATGCATCGTTTGCTTCAAACTTGTTTCTAATGAAATAGAAAAAAAAAAATTATTTTCTAGCATCTCAGTTATCTAAAATTAATATTTATTATATTAATAAACAAAAATTACCTTCCGAAGCAACCGAAAAGTTTCCTAAAGTGAAAAAAAAAGAAAAAACAGAATAGTGAACAAGTATAATTACTGAAAGCTATACTTGAAGATGTTGCGCTTCCTTCTTATTTTTCTTTTATCTGAGAAAGTTCGTTTATTAAAAATGCGTTATTAATCAATAGTAATTAAAGTGCCAACTTAACTCAGATTAAAATAATAACAATTAATTATAGATAAAAAAACTGTTCATTTAAGAAACAAACTTTGGTGAAGAAACATCTATATTTAAAAATTCCATTCGAAAGTGTCATAATATTAGGTGAAAAATATAATTTAGACATATTTATACACAAATGTATTTGTACCATAAAATACACTTTTTTCTATTAATTGAATATTATTAATTAAGGTTATTAATTAAATATTTTTATTAGAAATAAAGCTTAGCAACAGCGGTAAAATGTTCTACTAGAAAAATTATTTTTATATACGAAAAATGCACCATGCACGCATATTAGAATTAAAAATATTTTTAAACAAACTACTTTAATAGCATCTTTATATCAGAAATCGTTTAAAAAGAATTATAAAAACTGTGAAATATATTCATAAAATCGTTTATTTATATTTATTATAAGAGTATTTCAGATAACATTGATGAAGAATTAAGAACTGATTCTTAATTGATTCTTAATGCGAGAAACGACACGAGAATAAGTTGGAATGAAATGTATATTTACCTTCATCCGAAACACCATCATTTCGAATGAACGAAGGACTTGGAAACGGAAATACTGTAAAATTAGAGGAAACATTATACCAACTTTAATAACTGCATATTTTTATTATGAATAAATCAAATATATATAATTAAAAAATCATTTCTTATCACGTAAAATCCATAAAACCATATTAATAAAAATTAAAAATGTTTAACGAGTGGCTTCTAATAATATCTTTATATAGTTAATCATAAATAAAAGTTTAAACCAACGTCGATAAAAATGTAATTTTTTTTGTACGAATTATATAAAAATATTTAAATTACATGATAAAGAATGAAGAAATGAAAGGCAATAAATGAATGCCATATGCAGAGATCAGTAATCAAATCTGCAGAAACTGCTGGTGTATGTTGAACGACAGTTAACTCTGAGAAATATACAATAGAAGAATTTAAACTATTTTATTTTAATAATTAAGTATTTTTGTTAATAATAATTAATGTAAAATTCGATTAATTTTAGCAAAATTGGAAAAATTACTTCTTAATATACGAATACTGCCAAAACACTGCGTATTAATATTAATTTTAAATGTTTAAACAAATTGTTTCGACCAATATCTTTACATAGGAAATCATTAATGAAGTTTAAACAAAAGTTTTAATTTTTCGCAAGAATTGTGAGATAACTCATTATAAAAATATTTCAAATAATGTCGATGAAGAATTAAGAAACGACAAGAAAATAAATTGTAAAGAGAGATATATTTCGAGTTGCTCTTAACGAGTAAAAGTTTAAACAAATGTTTATAAAATTTTAATATTGTTGTAAGATTATTCGTTATAAAAATATTTCGCCGATAAAGAATGAAAGGCAAAATAAATCAGAAATATTTACCATTAGCCAAATCCGCACAAACTGTTGATGGAGATGGAACGACAGTTACCTCTGGAAGGCGTAGAAAAGAAGACGTTATTAAAATTCAATAAAATATTCAGCGAGATTTAGTAAATAAATATTTTTATTAGCAATTAATGCAAAAAAATGATAAAAATTATTTTTTCATTATATGAAAATTACTAATATATTTTAGAATTCATTTCAAATATTTGAACAAATTGCTCTTAGCCATATATTTGTAGGAATAGTCGTTACTAAACCTTTTTTTTTTATAAAGCTTAACCTTTAAGTTTAAAGGTTTATAAAAATTTAGTTTTGTTGTAAGAATTGTTATAAAAATATTTCATTGATGTTGAATTAAGAAATAAAAGGCGAAAATGGTACGAAAATATGCTAGGAAGAATGGTGTATTTACCTTTATCAAAAACACCATCATTTAGAGCGGATGATGCTCTCGAAGGCTGAAATTCTGTAAACATCGAAGAAAATCATTATATCGTCTTTAATAACGGTTCATTTTTATTGTAAATTAATATTAACAATAACATAAATATATATTTATAATTGAAAACTTTTTTCTTCTCATATAAAAACCGTAAAACTATATCAATATAAATTAACAATGTTTCTTTTAATGATATCTTTATATAGTTAATCGTAAACAAAAGTTTATAAAAATATGACTTTTTGTACGAATTATTGATGATAAAAATATTTAAATTAATAGTATAAAGAATGGACACAATACATATATTTACCATTAGCCAAATCCGCACAAATTGTCGATGGCGTTTGAACAACACTAATCACTGAAATATATGGAAAACAGTAATTTAAAAATCAGTAATATATTATGTCAGTTTTATTAATTAAATATTTGGATTAATAATTCAATTGATCTTAGACATACCAGGGAAAAAAAAATGGAAAAATTACTTTTTATTAAATGAAAACTGTGTATTAATTTCAAATATTTAAGCAAGTTATAAAGAAATCATTCGTGAAATTTAAATAAAAGTTTAATTTTGTGACGAAAGATGATTTATTATGAAAACATTTCAAGTAACATTGATGAAGAATTATGAAATGAAATGTTAAATACCACACGAAAATAAATTGGAATGTTTACCTTTATCATAACAAACATCTTCTAGAATGAATGAACACGAAGACTGGATTTCTGTAAAAAAGAATAAAACAGTCAACGAAACATTGTACGATCTCTAAAAACTATATATATTTATTAGAAATTAATGTTAACAGAAAAATATCCAATTGAAAAATTATTTCTTATCAAACGAAAATCATAAAATTATATTATTATAAATTAAAAATTTTTAAAACAAATTGCTTTGAATAATATCTTCGTATAGGAAATCATTCATAAAAGTTGATAAAAATTTTATTCTGTGGTCAGAATATTCGTGATAAAAATATTTTATTCAACACCGATGAAGAAACGAAAAGTGAAAAATTAAGACCAAAATAAATCAGAAATATGTGTGTATTTACCATTTACCCATTCCGCTCAAGCCGCTAATTTATCTGGAATGGAAGTTAAATCTGAAAAATATAGAAAACAAGACTTTAAAAATTCAATAAAGCCAGATTTAGTAAAGAAATATTTTAATTAGCAAATTTCCTGTTATGGCCAAAATTCATACGATTTTGGCCATAACAGGAAAAAAGTTATTCTTATGATACGAAAATACATTAATTTAATTATTAAAAATATATAAACAAATTACTTTGAATAATATCAAAGTAGTTTAGGAAATCATTAGCAAAAGTTTAAACAAGTTTTTTTTTTAATTTAATTTTTTTTTGTAAGAATTACGAAAATTATTCATTATAAAAGTAAATGTCGGTTAACGGTGATATAGAGTGAAGAAAGGAAAGACGAAAAATTAGCACAAAAATAAGTTGGAAAGAAATTTATATTTACTTTGATCGAAAACATCACTTCGATGTCCTTCTTCGGCACACTGCACTCGGATCTCTAAAATATGAAAGAAAAAATTAAAAACTCATTGACGAGTTATG
>WUQG02453152.1:0-12801 GCA_011317285.2 Androctonus mauritanicus | reverse complement strand
AATAAGAAAGTGTAGTTTCGATTTTTACGGATGGGGTAAGAAACCGGTGGAGATGAGAACTGTCGGCAGCATTCTCCGAACTTTTACCATTCTGTCTATCGGGCCGAGGGATGTAGTGGCCAGCCCGATAGCCAGGCGGAACCGCCGTCCACCTGGCTATTACATCCCTCGGCCCGACAGACAGAAACCATCGCCGGTGAAACCGATCGATTGAAGTCCATCGTTTCTAAATGTCATTCTTGCTTCTCGGTACCAACCCATGGTCCCCCAATTAAAATTATCGGCGGATAATTTTATTAAGTTGGGGTATATGGTCTGGGGTAGTCCATCCTGGCCTGAAAACAGGCGGTTTATCTTCTGGTTCCTCAGTTTTATTGCCCGAAATCTGGCTGCAAATTACCCCCTTTATTTCCGTTTTTCCGCTACACCCGGCCAGATACCACGTCGGCTGAGAAAACCAGACGAAATATTTGGTGGGGGTAGAGTTAGGATGGAGTATCCTGCTACCGCGCCTTATTCCACCGGGAAATGCTTCCGGAGTCGGGTCGACACCACAATTATCGACCGATGAATTTTGAGCGAAACGGCTGTAGGTGAGCCAGCACCGGCAGGGAAACTCCGAGGAATATAATTGGGAAGTTTAATAATTACGGATAGGGAGAAACCGGAAATAAACCATCCAGAATTTTTATATACCTGAATCAGAAAAAGTTGCGGTTAGAAAAGTCGCTATTATTTTGGATAAACGATAATCGGACGAGAAACCCCCAAAACCGGTGGATCTCGGACTGTATTACCGTAGCCATAAGGACCAGGCTGGCCCGGAAGCGAGAAGACGGGTAAGAAAATTTATGTAATTTTAAGGGATAGGTGGACGGATTTCTGGGCTGGGCCAGCCGGACCAGGCTGAGTCCAACCGCTTCGGACCCATAGGTAATAATTGCCTTTAGGTGGAGATACCGACGTTTTCTCCCGTGGCCGTTAATTCTCGAGATAAATAAGGTAGGCGGCGGGGCTTTTAAATATTCATATTTAAAGGTGGAGTCTTTCCGGAAACTGCAGTCAGATATAAATAGTTAGGCCGACTCCTATATACATATCCACCGAAGAATTAAATTTATATATATTAAAAATTAAACAGCTATTCGTCTGGGCACAGGCTGAAGAATTTCCATTTGTTTGGGGGAAACTACCGGACCACTCTCATTTCTAGTGGTATAGAAATCGATGCGACTTTGCCCGTAGTTGGCATCGAATCTGGGAAGAATCAAACTGGTCGGCCCATAAATTTGGCTAATTTGGCGGCGGGGAAGCCATTTTCCAATAGAAATTACCGCTTCTTTCCAACTTCCGACCATTGGCAGCCAGTGGTTCTCTTCCCAATACGGTACATCCGAGGGTAGGGTTTAAAACCGACCGGACCAACCGTAGATCAGATGTCAAAGAGTAGACTGGCGGGTAGATGGGATAAGCTTTCCCTATCCACCCACCAAAAGGTTCCGATGGAATACTGGACGGTAGCGCCCCAGGCGCATTCCTAACTTTCTGGGGAAAACTTACTATGGAAAAAACCGGTGGCCACCAAATATCCAATTTATAAATGGAGGTTGGAGTCCCAGACTAAAGACCGGCCGAAACCTACGGCGGTTCACCGTCCCCATCGGCTTCTCCGTCCGGGGATTTCCCCCTAAGTAAAGAACAGAAAAGAAACGGATGACCGTCTGGGAAAACCAACCAGACCGCATCCGTCGGAATAGAGGGAGACGCCATCTCAGACTGCCTATCCCACTAACCCAGCTACCGTAACAAAAGAGGGCCCGGGTCTAGCCCACCGGCCTAACTGTTCGGGAGATAAACCGGCCGAAAGGAGGCGGGATCCAATCGATCCGGCCAAACTATTAACCACCTCTACTAAAACCTGTAAAAGGGTCGGGGGAGGAAAAAGTCTCTTCCCGTCCGGAATGTAGCTAGCCGCGGGGAGAAAAGCTTTTCCGGAAAATTGTCAGGATGGCGGAGATGTAGTGTGGTCACCACGGCCCTGCTACTCGTCCTTGGCGGGTGGATGGATGAGGCTGAGGTCCAGGATGGAACCATCGACTAGACCAAATTTAACCTAATATTTATTTAACAAAAGAGTACGTATGTAAGAAGCGATTAACAATATATTAAGGAGCGACAATGAAGCCATATATTTATATTAAACTTAACAATTAAGGTTACCATGGGAGAGAGAGTGGTGACCAGAGGAGAGAGCCTGGTCCTGGCCACGCATACCCGAGAGAGTTTCTGTCGATGTAAAACACTAATTCATCTCGAATTAATCCATATACTAATACTAAATGTTTAAATATTGGCCAAAGTCCTTCGCGTCTAGTTCATTAAACGTGGTCCGCTCTGTGGTGTCCGGCGGCCACCCCGACCGGACGAGTGGCTATTCCGTCTTTTAACTTTATATTTTTAGTTCTTTGTTCACTTCTCTGACCAAAAACAAAACTTCTTCTCCCTCTTCCGTCCGACTATTCACTGACTCTTCCACCGCCGACTAATCTTCTCGTATTTATCCCGCCTGTATGACCAGGACGTTTCGCACAGTACTGGAAGGAGGAAGTAACGGGTAGTTGGGCGAAGAATGACCAATTTTGATCAGTATAATCTGACTTTCTGAAATTTTTAACGTTAAATTGTTTTACCATCTTTACCTTCGAATTTCTATTATTTTATAACAAAATGAAGGCCCGAGGGTCTTCCGGAACCCGACAAAACGAAAGAAGAAGAACGGTAAGTAAAGTTTAGTTTATAAGTCGGTGGACAGTCCAGCGGTTGGATAAAGACGGTACACCTATCGGACAATGCGAGTTTAATATTCGAACCGGTGAATATACATCCCTAACAATTTTTCAAACTAAAATAATGGGAAGTACACCTTCGAAAGAAAGGTGTACTTTCCATTGTTTTTATTCGGAGATATTTTTATTTAAGATCGACCGTCGGCAGCAAAATCTTGGCTATCGGTAGGGTAGGGAATTTGGAATGGGAAGTCGGATGGGATAATACCCTTTCCTCCTCGGGTATTATCCCACCCTTTGGGTCGAAACAGGGTATTATCAGCCCTGTTTCGGCCCCAAAAACTCGAGGCCGGTAAAGGGAGGCCCGGGGGACGGCCAAACCCGGCCGGTGAAGCTGTAGTTTCCCCCGATTATCGACCGTCGATTTTCTAGGAGGCCCAGAGGGACGGGCGGCTGTAGCGGAATGGCGGAATTACCTAGCGGTTCGAAATGGCCCGTACTATAGTTGGCTGGCATTAAACTGATAATTGGATTTAATGGCCGAGTGTACGGGAGGAGAGAGCGGAGCCCGAGGCTGGTCCGCCCACTAAATTCCTCGGTATGGAAACAGGGTTGGGGTTTTAATTGGCCACCGGGCCGGAATTTTAAACCGGTACGGTGGACGAGAGTCGGCCCGATGGCGGCTCGTTATCCAACCCGGTAGCGGTAGGCCAAGTTAAATTAGGGTGGAATAATATCAACGAATCCACCGTTTCTTCCCAGCAGCCAGTCACCCAGAGGATTTCAACGGTGGGCTCGATATTAACACCACCCATCCATTAATATCTATATCTGCCTTAGGTAGAAAAACTCGTGGGTTAGGCTAGCCACCAACATCGGAGACGGTGCGCGAAGAAGGCCCCGCCGTTAACTAGCAGTTTTACACGCATTCGATCTACACTTAATTTAAAAACCGCGCATAAATTAAAATTCCATTATACGCCGTACTCGGACGATTTTATACCTGGATAAGTGGTACGCATTTATTTTACAACCTTTTCCTTTATTTTAACTAGGCTCGGGCCTCTCCGTCCCCGCGCTAATTTCTTGTTTTGGCCCTAGTTAAATCGGACTAGCTTATGTATTTTATAAATCCTGATTTTTTTTTTCTTAATTTTTCCAAAAATGGAAACTGGATGATTTTAAGTGGGACTAACTGCCCCATTGTTCCGTCACCGGTACTTCGGACGATATAGTAAGAACGAAAAATTGATATCCCTATACTCATTTTTGTCGTTACTCCTTATTGATGGCGGTGAAATGGTGCGGGTAGGGTACCACCTTACGGATTAATACCTATCTCTGACGATGCCACTTTAATAGACCGTACTTAACCGTATTCCCAGGGAATATGCCGGAGGCGGTAGTATGGAAATAAGGAAAATTTCTGTTAAAATTTATCCCGTCTCGGAAGTTAAGTTAATGGCTAAACGGGATTAAGTTGGAAATATGTGATACTCGCGTCGTATCTTAATGGTCAATTAAATATCTGTTGGAAGAGATAAGTCCGGCTAGTGTTTTGGTATCCGTCCCGAGTGGCGGCTGAATAATCTGATGGCGCCCCTGGTCCACCGGTTAAAATAAATTGGTAATGCCGAAAATACCTTTCGTCTGGGTCTCCGCGAGTGGTCACCGAAAATTTCCATGGGTCGGTCTGGCCTCCGGCCCATTCGGTGTCACCTAAAACCCCGGATTAAACGGAAATTATTGTTTGGAGATAACGCCGTGTTGGTTCCGCGCACCGTCCCAGTCGCGCTGGATACCGACAACTAGAAAGAAGAAAAACTTTGCTACGGTTAGGCTCTAACTTTTACTTCAATTAATTGGGTGGAAATGTGGTAAACTTTAACATATTATCGATCTTTCGATGGGAATGTTATATTTAGTGTTTTCAAATTAGTGAAAGTGTTATCTTAGGAAAGGACATATCTAGGAAATGCCGGAAAGGTGAAAAATATTTTTTGAAATTCCTGCGCATAATAATAATAAGTCGGTGATTTCCGATAAATTTCGGAGATAAATGTTCATTTTAATTCCAGTTCTATTCGTCGAATATCGAAACAACGATATTAACCACCGACCAAATCTGTAGCCGGCTAAGCGCGGGTGATTTATTAATAATAATTTTACAGTGCTTCCTATTCCAACCCCGCCTATATTAAAACCCGTAATTATCCGATTTAAACGGAGTAAATTTCTCCTTCCATCTGGACTCGGCTAGCGCAGTTTATTTCATTTTTATCTAACGGATTTAAAGATAAAACTTGACTAGAATATTTGTCCGCGTATTTTTTGGTCAAACAGATAACGCCACTTTCCACCGAATAAGAGCGCTAAGTGGCGGGGCCAAACCGGATCTTCCGCCGGCTGTCCATCCCCGCGGATGGGTAGCCGGATGGTGGAAGACGGGAATCGATGTTTGTCCGTGTATTACCTACGCTAACGCTGTTTCTAAACCGTCAATCCCGGTTATTTCGTTTTCTTCTATTCGAGATTCTCTCATTTAAAATCGTTTTGGTATCTATTAGAGTAGTGATTCTCAACCACTGTGCCGCGGCACTTTTGTGTGCAGCGAAATTCTTAAAGTCTAATGCCAAATTTTGTATAGTAAAAATTATAATGTTTTTTTACGAGTAAAGTTTAAATTATAGAAAATGTTGGCCTTTTGGCTATAATCAGCAATTTGGCAATTGTATGCTGGAGCACGATCTTCTCGGTGACCTACTTTTTGCTTTGGTTCTCGAGGTGAGTGGACTTTGTGTTCCGCTAAATTTTGAAATCGTTAAATGTATGCCGCGACAAAAAACGTTGAGAACCACTGTATTAGAGAATAGCCTACTAGACGAAACGGTGGTAACTTTTCCCTACAAGAAGAGCCGGAATCGATTCTCACTCCTTCGGACTCTGGGCTACTGGATCGTTTAGGACGCGTCTCGGCGAGTATGGTCGGTTGGACAGGGATGGGGATAGATTCCATTCTGGAACCGTTCGGTCCATTCCACCTTAAAAGCAAAAATATATCAATATGTATTCGATAGGAAAAATTGGAACCATATCGACATCAAAACATTAATTCTCTTCACCGGATATTGAAATGTAAATTTTTCCTGTTTAGTTCAAATGAACCATCTTGGTGCCCATTAATAGAAATATCGGTTTCTTTTCCTAAATTTTCTGTAAACATGGTATAGAAATTTAATTTCCTTAAAATGGGTATTTAGCCAAATACCAGTTTAAACCGTCCGATTGATATCTGTAGCCGCGCTCTATATATAAACCTGTATACGCACCGCCTGTTATTTCCCTCCTCTTTTCTACTCGGTCGATTGTTCGACTACTTTTTATTCGACCGGACCCTCTCTTCTCACCACCGTAGATCACGGTGACCTTCGGCCAAATCGGCTTTCTGTTACCTATTTTTAGAGGTAGGCGTCTGGGCTACTACGGATAGAAAGCCGATTGGTGTCACCCCGCTCATATATTGAGCGGATAAAATATTCCATAGACTTTTGGAATTAAAGGTAGAGCCTAGATGATATTTTTCCAGGGGTACAAAATTTAATCTTAATTAGATATATCTGGTGGGACTCGGAAGCTGCATACTTCCTACCTACTTTATATGGGTGGGACCGAGAAGGTTTAAATTTGCAGAAAATCGATCATAAAATACGGCACCGGTATCGATTCGGACTACAGACTAGTTTTCCGTCTAATCTGATTTACTGTCCTTCGGAGGCGCATCCTAATTTTCTTGTTATCGTATTCGAGTTAATTGTCCGTGTAGATCATAAAATGATTAGCGCTTAACTCTTAAAGAATACCCATTGATCGGAATAAATCATATGGTTTTGAAGGCTAAAACTATTAAAGACCAATGGTTAAACTTTACCGGGCGGTGTTAGTGTAGTCGGGCGTGATTTAAATGATGTTAAAACAAATTTTCCGATATTTTATAATTTTCTGTTCCGAAACTTTCAAAAATCAGTCATTATATATGGAGAAATCATTAAACCCGTTATCGAAAATGTTAGTTTAAAAAAAAAACATTTCTATAAGTACCTTTCCCACGGTCTACTTAAACTTACCGAATGATGGTATGATTCTTTCTTGTGAAAATATTATATCCAATACTTTTAAAGTTTTCATTGATAACTTAAGGGATTAATTAGCATTAGTGCCAGGTATATCGATCGGCATATTTGTTAATCCCAGCATATTTATAAGTTCTCTCTTTCGCTCTTCTAACCAGATTCATTTTACGCTACCGTATTCAATAGCCTATTACTTTATACGTCGATATCATTGGCTCCTCTCTTCTTTCCGAGTAGTTATCCCGCCTGTTCCGAGATGGACGGAAACGACTATTGTACTGCAGAATTTCTTAAATGTTGATAAATGTGTCCATTATTTTAATTAGCGGATGAATTCATTTAACTAACCCTAAAACCCACGCTTCGATTTCTACCAATTATTAGTTTATAATTTAGATGAATCACCATACATTTGAGATCATACCCAGAGTCCGGCCGAAGAACCACTGCGGAAGCTATTGCGCTTTCAACCCGGAAAACCGATTAAATTCCCAACTCTCACACCTGCAAAAGTTTTTCAGAAAGGGTTCGAATCCGGCTGGTCCTACTCTATCCGAAGAATGATCCACAGAAGGCGCGGACGGCCCTCAATAGGCGGTGAAATGCCCAGCATCTTATTATCGTTAAGATGGAAAGCCAAATTCAACCGCGTGAGAAAAATGTTAGAGGAAAGAATTTATTCCGGATAAAAGAATGACTAAGTTGAAATACTGTCGCCGGTATGACATACAGGCAGATGGAATAAATCACGTTTTTGGAATGTACTGAAGTTGGGTGTATCGCTAGTCGATCGGATGGTCGCGGGTAAAATGCGCTACGCTTCCACTCTAGGGTATCCGGGTTCGATTCGCCCATCCCACATCTCTCATTTTTCCAGCTCGAATCCTGGCTGGGCTGGTTGGTATGGTCGGCACCTGGTGAGAACTGGAATGCTCCGCCACTTAGTTCACGCGCTGTAAAAAGTGGCATAAAATTGCGCAGGAAAATACCGTGAAATCGGCGTGGAATTTATCACACCACGATTACATGAATTGGGAAATTAGCGGGAATGCAGGGCAGTTAAACTTTAATTAGACAAGAAGATAAGTCTGATTCAATTTTCGGGTCCTTTTCTCTAGATTTTACTGGATATTTGAACTCCATCCACCAGTCATCTTCCATTCAACTTACTGTTTGTGTTTTTAAGCTGTAACCCAAACTATAAGTTAGGATCAGAAATAATTTACATTGGGATAGTAAGAGATTTAAGATACAGTAATTGCTTTAATAGTCGACTCGAAAAAAGGATTGTGGCCGGCCAGTGACGAGTTTTTGATCTTTTAAATTTCTTTCCCAGCATAATTTTTGTACTTGTTCCTTACCGTCGAGTCATACCAACTAGGTGATAAGTATATTTTCTGAACAGAAAACTGACGTATTAGTGAATATAAAACTTGTCCGTTCGCTGGCATATTCTCAACAGTAAGAATAGAGTCTTTATTTATACTTTCTATAAAAATACTAATAGAAATGATATTTTGAAAAGTATTACAGGGGAACATATCTATAATTAATTTCTCTCGTATGTCTTCCTTCCTTTATGTATTCAAAAATATTTTAACCGGAAGTTGTTAAAATCCGTTCAAATAAAAAGGTTAATTTTGAGAATTTGCCAAGATGTGAAACTTTCGCTCCCCAATCATCAATCTATCTATTTTCTCCAAATTTAAGCCACCAACGATTATTATTATTGGGTCACACCTTCGTCATAATTGCTGTCAATTACTCGTATAAAAAACAAAGATTGGATATAATGTCTCCGTATATTCCACCAAAGAAAGTTTGATTGGAAAGTAATTTTTTATTTTGTAAATAAAAACGAAATAGTTCGAATTAAGTGTTTATAGTGTGTCCTAAATAATGTATTTTATCACTTCTTTGAGCGAATATGTGACATTTTTTATGGTAACGAGCCAGCCTCCATTAGACCGTTTGGCAGTTCAATGAAAACGGTTGGTGGACAAAGATATTTCCCTGTTGGCAGAAAAAGATGACTTTCTTTCGATTATATTTTCTCTTTGCAAGATGCTAAATAAAAGGAGATAACGTTAATTTCTTTGGCAATAAACAAGCTGGGGATGATGCCACGGCACAAAAAATGTTGGAACAAAACACGTGCCGCGGGTCATGGGCTGGCTTCAATTTTATCTCTTAGATAGCTGTAACACAGACGGTAAGTTGAGCTCAGGAAGAATTTACCTTAGGACGATGAGACAATAAGATACCTTTAGTGTAGGTGATTAGTATTTAATGGAGAGAAATACTACCCAAATATTAACTCCAGTAGTCTTTTATATTATAAATGACTGATGATTTAATATTATTAAGCTTATAATACCTTTACGACTAGAGATAAAGTAATCCATATAGATGCTCTATTTCGCCTATCCTCTATTCTGGTAAATATTTACCAGAATAGAGGATAGGCGGTCATAAAGACCAATCAGCGGAATAAAAACGAATGGTTTTTAAGTCTAAGTAAAAAAAATTGATTTAATAATAATCACAACAGTAGGAAATTTGCTAGTACCTCCAAGGAAATTCCGATTTATCAGAGAATTAGGTGGAATTACCACAGTAAGGTGAAAACTTATATTAACAGTATGGAAGGCGTAAGTAAATAAAAGGCGATAGCTTTAGTAATAAGTGTAGTGTAAAAAGTAGAAGAAAATCGTTAAAAAATATATTCAATGTAAGAGTTGGAATGAGGTACCGATATAGAGTGAACACACGTTGTTTTCCTTTTTCTAGTTTTTGACGAAACAACGTATATTCGAAAATAAAGAAAAGGAGAAAATGTAAAAATTTTTAAACGTTTCCCTGTCAAAAAATTAAATACATTAAAATTATTAAAAAACGAAATTGGAAATATTTTGGAGATTAATGCGGGACCATTTAGGGAAATTTTAAAACGATGACGGTAGAGGAGGGAAGTTCTTTCTGGGGCGCCTTTTAAACGAATAACCAGATGAAGGAGCCGAGAGACCGGTATAAATTGGGTCCGTAATTTGGCTTATAAATTTCTAAACCTTTTCTTTGGCTCTGGCTGGCATCTGGTTAACACCGTGGCATTTTGATTATAAATATTGGCGGCCCGACATTTTGGGCTCCACAGTCGAAACAAACTAATGGGTAACCAGCACTTTTCGAGTTTTGCATTTTTCTTTGGCCATCTCGCACTACCTTTCTACCTATATTTGTTCCTACGTTTCTAATATTAAAGCTGCAAAATATTTTTAATTACGTTAGAAATTTTGCACTTTTAATATTTCTTTGTACTCCCACCATTTAAACTCCAGACTCTGAACATTGGCTGCCTTCAACATTACTTTAGCCTCTTTATACCATCTCATTAATCATAAATTTATTCTTATGGCGTCTATATCTAAATATAGATATACAGTAAAATCTCCTTAACGGACACCTGTATTTAACGGATACTTTTCCAATTAGCATTCCCAATGTCTATGTATTTCTATGTATTTACCTGCGAATAGCGGACAGTGATTTTGATTAAAAAAGATGAAAAAAATGTAGTTTCGTGTCTGTTGTTGATCAATTGTTTAACTCCTCCTCCAGAACGTCCCATCGAGACGTTCTCACCGCTGACTGGAAGAGCTTACGAATTTTCAAAGGATCGAGGTGGCTAGTGGTAGCGGAGTTCCATTACTGCCGGTTGAAGCTTCTCGACCATTTAGCGGCGTAGCGGCTAAATGGTCCAAATGCGATTTTTCGTCAAAAAAGGATGATTCTGAAGGATTACTACTAATGTAAAACTTCACATTGAAAAAGAGGTGGCGGGAAATGATAAAATGCAAAAAAGCAAACTCTTGTAACAGATTTTTTACAGTCAAAGGTTCTAATCAACCTCGGGTAAAAATACCGTATACAAATGTAAATAAACTTTCATTTTATCTCATTCAAAAAATTACATTATTTTAATTTTAAGACTAATGGTGGCAATTTATTTTAATTATTAGAATAGATTAATCTTAAGAATATCAAAAGAATATAATTACCATGATGGCATAAATACACGATTAAATTTGAATTAAGTAAGAAGTAGAAACATTAAGCATTTTCGACCGCTGCGATTGTTTTCCTAATCCTCTCGAATAGCGGACAGATATTGAATTACCCAGATATCCGTTTGACTCTACAGTGTTAGGAATGAACATACTACCGCCTACTGTATAATGTAGTTAAAAGAATATCTAAAGATAAAAGGCAAAAGTTTATTAGAATATATTCCAAGAATGTGGTATAGAGAGAAAGGGGGACCATTCCCCAGGTGTTTCTTTTGACCAAATGATGACCACTACGGAGAAATTGAAAACTTGTTTTCGGCCGACTGGACAGAATGAAATATTTCCGAATAATAGGGAGACCAGACCGATGGTATTAGTAGAGAAGAATAGAAAACTGATCCAGGATAAGGAACCGGATGACTGCAACCTTCAGTGGTCGAAAGCAGCGTTTCTGTAGTGGAAAAATAAAAAAGGTAAGAGATTGAAAATCAGGTATATTTGGATAGCCTTTCCTTTTTCTCCGTTAATGCGGAGTATAGGGAAGCCTAGCTGGATCAGAGAAGTCGATCTTCTCTCTACGGTAACCTATCGAGTAGGGTACAGTAATTTAGGTGGATGGGCCGGACCGCCCTATCCGTTTGGGAGCCAGTGGGGAATTTCCGGAGTTCGGATCCCAATAATTCTCGGAGTCGGCCGGATCATGGCTGCCACCATGGACGGATCCGTGGTTTCGGAATCCAGGTACCATCCGCATATATTTCTACTAGTCAGGCTACCACGATTGAGTGTCCGAAACGCAGACGTTTTCGGTTAGTGTAGGGGAAGATGGCGGGGAATCAGCGGCCGAGTTGAATTTATTATTTTAAAACAAAAGCGGTGAAGAGTTTCATCGATAGGAGTCAGCGCCAGAGCGGTTTACCCGCTTATCTGCCGGGCCAGTGGCTGGATACATTCGACGGGAATCACGAGTATTAGCGATTGACGGAAGATAAGCGATTTTATGGCCGGGACCGGTACAGATAAAAGGAAATTTGAAGATCGGCCCCAACAGGCGGCAGCCGGGCCCAGCTGGTAGCTATTTAAAGCCGCCAGTTTACCTCCCTTCTCTACATCCACACCTTTCGTCTGGAAAATTTTACTGTCGGAAGAAAATGCTAGCGGTCCGGTTACCTGGACAGGTACAGAACCGAGAAAATAACTGCGCAGAAACCAGGTGGCAGATTTATTAACCAGCAACCAAATCGTGTCCCACACCGGACCGTTAACCACCATTATTCCCGTCATTAAAAATATTTCCAGATTTGTTTGGGCTCCGGGCAGAAAAACTCACTAGCCCCCAAGTTCGCTAGAGTTTCCGGTTGGCTTATTCTCCGCTTGTATTATTTCTATTGATCCGTTATTTTCTATTATTACCTTATCATTCTCAAACCCTTATATGTTGGACTGACCTTAACTCCGAACGACGTTAATCACCCTAGTGGCAAATTTAAAAAGAATATTTATTCTTTAAATTTCTACCCGATCCATCCCACTGACACTAAAAATAATTCTTACGCCGTAATCCCTCGGGAAATAATATCTTGGGCTTCTAAGCCACTTTATTAAAGGCGTGGGTCGTTGGGTGTCCAGGAGATATTTTTCACCGTTTGTTCAATAGCCCACATTTCACTTCCATCCCAACTAAGCTACGGTTACCGGTGGCAGGGTCTTTCCCGTTTTCGTCGGCCGGATGGCCGAGTGGTAACGCTCTGGCTTGCCACCCTGGAGGGTCCGGGTTCACTCCGGATCCCGCACCTCTAGTTTTTCAGGAGGGGTCCG
>WUQG02453141.1:0-12801 GCA_011317285.2 Androctonus mauritanicus | reverse complement strand
AAATTTCCAATCGATTACGTACCTTTGGGTATTTTTTTAGCCCAAAATGGTGGTTTTTGAGGCCAAAGAGCGATTTTCCATTTCTTTACCCAAAAATGGCCAAAAACTTGGAAAATTCATAAAAAATTGTCTTGAGGCTATTTTAATCCACAAATTGTGAAAAACAAGTTCCAATACGATATGGAAAATGGGAAAATTCAGTTTGCAGACTTTTCCGCCACCCCCTCCCCCCTCCCTTGATGGTCTCCCTCAATTTGGAATTGTCCCTTTTTTATTTTAAGAAAACGTCCAAAAAATAATCTTCAACTCAAATTTTTCAACAGTTGCTTTGTTGTGGACTCCAACTATGAATTATGATGATTTACTTTCCACATTTCCTGAAAACAGTGCAAGACCGAATTCTTGCAAAGGCGATTCACAGATCATTAGAGGTATATGACAGAAATTTGGCTTTATCCTAGCATGGATTTTTAATGATCTTGGAGTGGAATAATTGTGAGAAATCAATGCAAGGCTCTACAAAGCAATGTTTTCGAATTTTCACATTCCAAGACTATTTTTTCAAGCTCGAAAAATATTTAATCATTTCTTCTGAAACTTTACATCTGACTGCATGCCTGTTGACAGAAATGAACCAGCCATGACATTTTTCACACTTATGGAGCGACTCTTCGTTGTATCCCTGTTTTTTGTAAATAGGAATTTTGGTTCCATTCAACTCGTTATATCGAGCGAGGCCTTTGTGCCTCAATAACGTTATTCCATTTGGCTTATTCAAAGCGGCTTGAATACCTGCATCGTCTGCATGCTTCTTCCGCATGTGTTCAGAAAAATTTTTCACAACTTTTTCGCAGGTCAAACAGTAGGCTGCTTTTCCCAAAATGATTCCAGTACCTAAAAAACAAAGAAAAATTTGTATGAAAACTTCAGTTCTTTTCAAATTTTCCCGAATACGAAACAGATTTCCAACCAAAGATTAAGGGACCAGCCCACTAATTTATAAAATTTTAATGTGTTTAAATGGGAGTTTTGTAGGAAGGACTCAATTTGAGTCCTTCTAAAATACATACATATAAATTGTTGTAATGAGTAGGGCTTTCGATCTTTAGTTCAAAATTTTCATCGTATCCACAGAGGTTTCAATAAGACAGTGAGCCAGGCTTCAAGAGTTTGTCGGGAAAAAAACTACCCACGGGGAAAAAATTACCTCTAGCAGGTAAGGGGAAATGATCTAGAATATTTTAGGAAATCTTCATATGTTCACGCAGTGAATTTTTTCCAACTGTTCCTTTTTAGCTGTAATTTTTTAGCTGTTGTTTGCTTGAAACTGACGCCATTGAAGAAAAATGGTAGAGACATTTTTTGAATAAATTGCATGAATTTCACGATAAAAATATCGGTCGGGACTCAAGGCCCTTTAAGGCCTTTTAAAGCACTCATAAGGGCAAAAAAGCCCAAATCTAGGCAGGAAAGTGACTTTAGCGGGGAAAACCAGCGGGGAGAAATGACATATAGGAGGAATTCCATGAAGAAAAAATATTGACCCGAAAATTATCCGGAAAAGGCGTAATACGAGATGTCAGAAAGAAGTAAAAAGGGTGTCTGTGAGTAATAAAAAACCTGAAACAGAAGCAAACAACCCTCTCAAATGTGGGAAAAAGCCTCAGAATCCAAGATACGACGGATTAAGAAGAATGTGAAATGAAATGTCCCCCGATCGAGGTTTACATTACATAAAGCAAAAGAAACAAAAGTTAATAGTAAACAATGAGTAACAAGTAATCAGTGCCCCCCCTCCCCCTTTTTAACCCGTGAACTGCCGAGGATAGACTATATTATGGCTCACCTCAAAGAACTATATTTGACATAGAAGTTCTAGGTGAAAAAAATGTGATACGGAAAATCAGTCTATGTGTAAGCAAAATTTACCAGACTTGACCCATTTGCCCCCCCCCCCCCATCCCTTTTACCCCCAAGTGCCGAAAATAGTGAAAAATTAAATAATTCAACTCAGCATTGATTATTCGAGCAATGGAATACGTGATACAAAAAAACAGCTGATGAGTTATTCAATTTTTCGCTTTTTTTCATCCCATTTTTGGCACTTGCGGGCTGAAAAAAGGGGGAGGAGCGTGAATAGGTCATGACTGGTCAATTCCGGTGACTCGTCAGCTCTTTTCTCGTATCAGGACTTTCATTACTCAATAAATGAATGCTGAGTCAAGTTATTCAATTTTCTGCCATTTTTTAGGCTATTTTCAGCACTTGTGGGGTGAAAAAGGATGGTTGAATCGGTTGAGATGATTTTATTTCGCCGACTCATTACCTCTCTTTTCGTAGTAAGTATTCCATTGCTCAAATTATAAATGCTGAGTTAAGTTATTCATTTTTTCGCTATTTTTCAGCTTATTTTTGGTTTTTAGGAAGTGAATAAGTCAAACCCGGTCAATATCGCTTACGCATAGACCGATCTCCTGTATTTCATTTTTCTTCACCTAAAACTTCTATGTCGGGTATAGTTATTCGAGGTCGAGACATGATATAGGCTATTCTCGGCAGTTCGTGGGTTGAATTGGGGAGTGGGAGGACTGATTACTTGTTACTCATTGTTTCATTGTTTACTATCAACTCTTGTTTCTTTTACTCTCTGTAATGTAAACCTCGATCGTGGGACATTTTATTTCACATTCTTCTCAATTCGCCGTATCTTTGGTTTCAAGGCTCTTTCCCACATTTGAGAGGGTTGTTTGCTTTTGTTTCAGGTATTTTTTTACTCACAAACACCCTTTTCGATTCTTTCTGACATCTAATTCTTAAATGTTCTTTCCCGCTCCTGGTTCCCCTCGCTCAAGTCACTCCCATGTTTTCCTTCTCAGACCCCGGAAATTGATTCTTCGTCGAAAATCTACGAGTACCTAAATTTTCAGAGTGGCAGCTTAAAAATTTGAAAAAAATGCTATTCTCAATGAAAAAGACGATTTTATTTCACATTTTTCTAAAACACTATATCTGGACGATCCCAATTTGAAAGAGCTGGCAATGAGGTGAAGGGATTATCGCCGAATCTTGTCATTTTTATTTTATCTATTTATTCATTCAAAAGATTAGATCCCTACTTGGATCGATGAGCCTGCACAGGGAATGTATAAAATTTACATAAGTAATAACTTTGATTGAACAACGAGGAAATATATGGGTAGAAAAGTATAGAAACAGTAAACCTAGAAATATAAATGTGATCAATCTAGAAAATAAAAGAAAGTAAGAGCAGTTCACAGAATTAATACAATATTACTTTATAATGGCATAAAGTACAACTGGCACTTGGTGTGTTCAAAACTTAGTTCATTAAATGGTACTAAAAAAGAGCGATCTGTCGAGAATTGCGTCGTTGGCTGCTGCGTGCGATCTCAGGAAGGATCTGGACACTCCACCACCTCTTCTGTTGAAACAGTCTTGCCTGATGAGAAGATGCGAGCGCGAGGTGAGGCTGAAGGTGTGGATTGCTTCGTGGAGCCAGGTCTCACTCAGCCTGAAGAAATGTAGCTTGTCTGCATTGATAATGCCGTGGATGCAGTCGACTCGTCCTCTTAGTGTGCCGATGTTGAGAAATGCCTTGTTGAGGGTTGTGGTGAGCGCCAGCCTAAGTGGTTGGTCGCTGTGGTGCAGCCAAGCGCCGGCGCATTTGTCCAGTCAATCGTGTCCTCGAACGGGGAGGCTGGGCAGAGTCTTCCCAGATCTTATCACGATAGGATCAGCAGCTTCGTCCATCTTGACACCTATGACTTCGTAGTCATCTACCCAGGCGAAGCGGTAGTTGAGGTGCTTAGCTCTCTCCTTCATCAGGCGCAGTAGCTCGTATTTGTCGGCCGTCAACATAGGTCGTAGCCCAATTCTGGCATTGGGAGCCTCAAGAGCCGGGAAGACTGTCAGAAGAGTCAGGCTGTCCATCTTTTTCTTCTTTGCTTCAAGCAGACGGGTGACGTTGGTTGAGTCGTGCAGCTCTACCACAATTGAGCTCGTCTGGATTGGCAGAGATGCGTCAGATGACCGGAGCCTGCAAATGCCGGCGATGTTGACTGCTTTCAGGGGCACCTCCAGGAACTTGGTCAAGACCAAGATGCCAGATTTCAGCTCAGGAATGCGAGAACCAGGTAGGCCGGTGACCGTAAGCTCATTGCGGACAAGAGCATTCTCGTGGTGGCGCGTCTTCTCCTCATCTGCTGTGATGCACTGCTCGTGGTTGGTGACGGTCGACGTAAGAGATTTTACTTCGCTGATAATTCTGACGAGCTCCCTGTCTCTTTCCGCGCCTGCCTTCCTGAGGTTTGTGTCGTAAGCATGTAGTGCCGCGAAGAGGTCTCTCATTGTGGGCTCCGATTCAGCGATGGACCAGACAAAGTGCGCCGGCGGTTCTGCCGGTGGGGCCCATGTATTGTCGCCTTCGGTAGATTCCTCGGTTGAGGAGAAGAGTGCTTGGCACTTGACTCCCTGCTTTTCTGAGTGTTGAGCTTCAAATATGCAGCCTTCTCGGCACGGGCATGATCCATTTACAAGGAGAGCTGAGATGTATTTTTGGTGCACGGCCAGCAAGCAAAATTGGCAGAATCTAAGCTTGAAGGGTTGAACTTGTTGCTTACATATGGTGCAACTGGATAAACCTTGTGAGGAAGTTGGCGTAGATGTTCCCAGAGGGAGCGCAGGCGGCTTGGGAGGCATGACTGCAGGTAGATGACCCTCGATACACCGGCGCTAGACGAGTTGCGGTGGTTGCAGGCGACTGAGCGGAGCAGTCTAAGCGGGATGACTAACAGGCAAGATTGGTTGCGCAGATAAGGCGCGGTCCAACGTGTGACACAGCGAGGACTACCACACATGTATAGATGGATTCAAACACACCGAGCGCGCACACAAGCACAGAGAGTTTCAGGGCCGCGCGCATGGGCGGCGTAGAAAAAAGATGCAAATGAAATGCAGGTGGCTGGAGAGGCGCTAGTGGAGGCGCCTGAGTAAAACAAGAGCGTTTCGATGCTGCGGCACAGCAGTTGACGGCAAAAAGAGAGGTTCCGGAAGCGGAAAACTTACATAAGATGAATGGACAGAAAGGTGCGAAATGATGTACTTGCAGGGCTGTGAATAAGTTCCGCACTTGCACACCGCGAGAAAAACTAAACAGCCATAAGAGGGTCACTTTTGGCACAAGAGAATTTGAGAGGCAACCTTTATGCACAGTAAAAATGCAGGAGAGCACAGTAACGCGTTGTTTACTAAAGTAGGCGCATGCGCAGAATGTCAACTGCTATTTTTTTGAAAGTGGTCCATTGATTGGAAGAAGCGCGTGATTGGTTTATTTACAAGCTTCAAATGGGAATTGTTGAAATGTTTAAAGTCATAGATTAATTTTTCGAGAATTCAATAAAAAAAATTTAAACTGGAGAACAGATTTTAGCTTGTAAAATACTAATCCCGTGTTTTTGTTAATTCAGACACAAAAATAGTTCTTGACAAGATTTGATAAGATCTTTTAAGATTCTTTTAGATTCTTTAAGATTCTTTAAGCTTATCGCCTGCTCCTTCAAATTGGGATGACAAGTGATGCATCACGGAGAAAGGAGACCAAACGCCATGTCACGAAGGCTTTTTTTCTGGTGCATGAGAGAGTAATTATTTTCATCAAAGTGAGTGAAATAGCACGATGTTTTTGACGTAAGCTGATGCAGGAATCGATTATCGTGTAGTCGCGCTGGAGAAAAAACATTGTTTTTGAATAGGATGACAATTCTGGAGTGAAAATTTTTCCTCGTGCTCACGTTTGTTTAGAGGTCGCGGAATTTTTCCCACCAACAATTTCTGGGAGGGACTCATTTTTTCGGAAAAAAGTATGTCTCAAATTCAGCGTGCTCAGGTACATTAGATGTTTTTCAATTTCACATTTGTATTTAGCGAACCCAGAAACTCCTTGAGTAACAAAATTTAGCCATTTCGGGGCAAAACCAATCGAGTATGATCAATTTCTTAGTAGGAAACAAGCGAAAATGGCTAAAATAGGTTAAAATCTAGTGACTCTTAAAAATTGGTCAACTCCGGAGAAAAAAGACCAACGAATTCGGATTCAACGGCTCCAAAAAAATGAATACCGCTCTTCAGCTAACTTTTTTTCTGAAATTTTCTATTTTGGTTGGCTCCTCCACAGGAAAGGATTTCACGACATTGCATAGACAAACGATAAACGCCCTAAGACGTTCCTTTATGCTCCTTTCCGGCTTAGGAGCGAGAGAAAGGTAAAGGAGGGGGGGGGGGGGGGAAAAATTCTCACGCCATAGTAAGATAGAAAGATAAATCAATTTCAATTCAGCTAAATCAGTATTTACAAATAAATATTTCTTACTTGGTTTTCTATTTCTTTTTTGAACTTTCCTTTGTGACTCCACTTCCTTCTGTGATACCTTTTTGGATGGTTGATTATTTTTTTTTGCAATCACTTTTGTTTTGCATTGCAGTTGTTTTTCAACAATTTTTTGCTTCTCGGATGAATTTTGTTCTTCAATTAGCGTCTTTTTTCTCATTAGCCTGAGAGATCTTTTCGGTTGACTAGATTCCTTCGTTTTACTTTCTTTTGAATTTATATTCAATGGCGTGTTTTCTATTTCTGGCTTGTTTTCTTTTGCCTCAGACTGGGGAGAAACCGGTACCTCCTTTTGCTTTCCTTCATCTTCAGCCTCCGGAGGAACCGAAGTCTTTACAATTAAGCTAACAGATCCCTTCAAGGCAAATTTGCTCACTTTATCTCGCAGCATTTCATTTGTTTCGGGAAATGAGGAGTTTTCTGATTCACATACTTTCAAATCTTGCTGCTCTTTTTTTCTCTCAATTGAGATTTTTTTGTGTATTTTTGTAGTTTTCATCTCTGGTCCCTTTTCTGTCTCTGTACTTTTCTTTTCAATTTTTTCAACGACTGGCTTGTCGGATGATTTATAAATTTCTTGGGAATACTGATGGACTGATCTTTGGTTGTTATTTTCCTGGCCTGGTGGATAAAATAAATTTTAGTCATAAAATGATGGCTTTTAATAAGAGAAAAATACTGAAGTATTCGTCAGAGGGACTGAAGGTTGAAAAATGAAACAAACGTTTGTACGCATACTTCTTTGAATTCAATTTGAGAAGAAACGTAACAAGCAACTTCTTGCTTGCGTAAGATAAGACGTGTGAAAAAAGACAGACAAGCAACAAAAAAATCACAAAAAATTTGTTTTTGAGGCTCGAAAACTATTGACGAGTGTGAATTTATTCAGTGAGAGTTGGAAAGAGCGAAATTACCCGAGCATGCTACTGCATATGTTCTCAAGACGATGCAAGGCCCACGGGGTGAAATAGAGGCTCAAATATGGTCCTTGTCCGTATCTATTATTATCACTGGATCCACCCAATTTTATGTTCAGAGTAAAAAAAGCAACGAATCATTATGTAGGCATATTGAAGATTGCCAAGATCTAAAGAACCAAAAAATGTTCAAACCCAATAAGATTATTCGTGCTTCCAATTCCCCGTGTCAGAAACAAAATTTGATGATTTGGGATACATCTCTTTTTCTATATCAAAAAATTCTTGATGGCATCATATTATTATACGCGTATTATACTCTCAAGCCATACTTCATCAGCTTCAATAATTTTTTATCACAATTTCAGGTGAAAAAAACAAATTTCAAAGGGTTTTTCATTTTTTCGAAAAATTTTCAATGGCAGTAGGTCAACAATTTTTTCTCTAAATATTCAATTGTTTTGTTTTTTTTTCAAGCCACCTTATTATTTATTAAACTTCTTCCAGATTAAAATTTAAATAAAGCAACAAAAACTAGATTTGAATCTCTATTTTATTGCGGAGGCCCTGCAGTGTTCTTGAGACATATGAGGGCGTATTCGTGTGGTTTTAGAGTTTTTTGAGCCCACGTTAATTATTTCCACACCTTCAATAGTTTTTCACCTAAGAATTAATTTTTTTCCGATTTTTCTTTGTTTGGCTACTCACACATTTCGACCAAATTTATTAATTTCGACTGCTTATTGAAAGTTTCATTTTTTATTCTTTATTTTGTCGAAAAAATCTATCGATCATTGAGTGCTACCTGCCAATACAATCAACAAATTTTCCGAAACTTTTTTATCTACACATGATATAGATTCTGGAAAAAAAATGAGAGAAAAAATCCAAAAATTAGTTCTTGTTTTCTTACTCTTGTCATCTTTTTGTTTCGTGGCATCTGATAACCATTGTTTACTACGAAGCTTTTCTGGTTTATGGGGAGGAGTTACCTCAATTTCATCTGCGGAAGTATCCTTGAAAAAATCAAAATATGACACTACATTGTATTCTTGCAATTCAAAAGAAACCGTAACAAGATTCATGTAAACTCACAACGCTACTGTTTTCTTTCACGAGACTTTTGCATCCGTTGAGTTTTTCTCTTAGTAGGTCTAGTTTTGTAGGGGTAGATACATTAGAGTCACCATCCAGTGGTTGTATCAAACTAACATCAGGTGAACAAAGATATGGCAGTTTATTGCTGTCGATCGGCGTCGACGTCTTCGGTGATCCCAACTTTTTAGTATCTGACCATCGCGGAACTGAAGAAAAATTGAATTCATTAGTCTTCAAAACAATGGGCCCATGTTAAAAATATCTATCAATGTTTTAATTAAAAGATTTTTTATAAGTACTAGTGCAAATAGACTGTTTCATCAAGATGTTGTTTGAATTTCGAGCAAACCCTACACTTTGAGTGAACTATCAAAATTATAAAATACTCAATAGAGAAGTGCTCGATAAGATAGCTCAGTCCCTGCTAAGTAAATAGTGGCTGAAAATTCTCTCAATGTAATGACCTCATGGCATAATGAACTGAAAATTCGCGGTCTATCGGTGATTTTAATATAACAACAGTTCATTGTATAACTACGTATAAGTTCAAGTCTAAGTTGGCTTCTTGTAACTCTTCATTCAGAAGATAGTAATTAATATTCTAAGGAGTTTGATATACATTATAACTTGGAACGTGATGTAATTAGAGTAGAATGTAGGATCATCAAATGATTCCACTCTATAAGTAATCGTGAAATAATTCGAAATCAACAACGAGTAATCGTGGTTGTAATTCTGAGCAAGGATATGACCTAAAATTTTTCCTAGATGTATTTTACCGGTTGGAGAAGCTGTACCGAAAGATTTAAAGTAGAAAAAGCCCAGAAAAGGCAGTCATTAAGGACAGAAGTTTTATGAAACTAGTTTTTAAGCTAAAAGTTTTGCCAAAAATTTACAATGATGTCCCGAGTCGAGGGCAAACATTTAGGACCGAATCGAAAATTTTAGAACTTATCCTTCGAGTCTTTTGGCTTGATCGGAACCCTTCCCTTTATTTGGATTTTATTAATTCAAAAGGGACAGGAAGAATGAGGTAGAGATCCAGAATGAGTGCTTACCAAATCACATATAGGTCTTTTGAAGTGGCGCATGGTGGCAAAATTCGGAAGCTCTCTATCCACGCGCGAATGTGTTTAAAAAAGTATCAAATTTTTTAATTTGTATTTAATGTCCTTTTTTGGGAAACATATGGCAATATGAATTTCTAAAAACCTTTCTTATTCGTCACAAAATAATTTTCCATTTTCTTAGTTAAATGGAAGAAAAATCGTAAATTTTTTAGATTTTATGGAAAACATAACCTCACTATCTCTCAAGCGATTGATGTATAGTCTGATTTGTATTCTTTCTTAATTTACAATGTTTCAAAATACATTATCTGCTCATTTTGGAATTTATTTGATAGTTTTTACACAAAATTGAAGCTAAAACGGATTTGAAAAATTTTTTCCAGTTTTTCTAACACATACATGCTTGGACAGAAGGCTTCCGAATTTTGCTACCATGTACCATTCAATACGATATATAGGTAGAACCGATAAAATTTTACGAAAAAAATGTGTATGAAAATGGACCGAATAGAAGTAAACACTCAGTAATGCTTGAAAAATCATCCTCTTTGAATAGTCGTACCATTTTGGATAGTTGTATTGGTCCTCCGACGTTTTGGTGAATCCTCTTGTGGCGAAAGGCACCAAATATCATCAATACTCTTATCAACGCTTCCTGGAATAGATTTTTTTTAAAATTTGACGAAATTGATAACGGAACTTTCGACTAAATCACTATATAATCATTTTTTTAACCATACAAGCTAAAGAAGTAAGTAAGGCCAGCAAATCAAATGAAAAGTCAAGCTTATAGTCCTCAAGATTTTACCATCAAATTTTGCTCTCCAGGATGTAGAAAAACATTTTCTTCATCGCTAACCGCAATAACTTCTTTTCTGTCCATATGTTTTTCGCAGAAAAGCTGCTTCTGCATGAGTGATTGTTAACATCAATTTTTGAGCTTAGCAGCGTATGACAACGGCTGGGAACGGTATATTGCACAAGTGTCCGACCGCCCCTGTTGCGTAAGATATTTTTTATAACTCGCGCATGAGATAAACAATTTTTTGCACCTATTTTAGTGCCAAAAGTGAGTTATTTTCACTTTCTTTGAAAATGAGTGCGAAAAAAACATTTTTTTTGCACTTTGCGGAGTTTTTTTGAAGACATCTGAAGAATGTCCAATTTTATATCGGTAAACATAAAATATGTGTAAAATAAACCAGTTTACTGGAAAAATAGTACCGCGATTCTCATGCACGCGTTATGAAAAGTATTATAAGTAACCCGTGCGGGAATTGACGGTTGCGCACTAATTGCGTAATATACTATACTCATATACAAACATTTAGTTCTTTTTCATTTCTTAAATGTTATATAACTTTGCGTTGTTTACACCTTTTTTTCGACTTTGAAATTCTTATGATTTGAATTTCCACACACTTATGGTTTCTGTTTGATTAAAATCGCGTTTACATGCGCTTCTCAGAAGTTGTATATAAAACGACGCTTTTGAAAGTGTACGTACACAACGAGGCTTCTCAAAATTGGTATATTTTTGATTTTAAAAAGACGACTTTCAACCGAGACCGAAAAACGATAATGTTATTTCGATAGCACAATGCTCCGGGTCCGGGTTACTTCGTGCTTTGACACGAATTTTCGACATATTTATTATCTTTATCATTATTAATCTTTTTATTATTTTCGATGATTTAAAAGAAATTTTTTATCTTTTATTTTTTGGGCAAATTTCAATTCTAAGAATCCATGAGCAAATTCACAGCAAATTTGAGGAAATTCACTCCAATATGAAAAAGAAACTCGACTCTGTTTTTTAATTTAAAAGTAAAGGAATTGGCAAAAAGTTTCTAAATTTTATTTTATATTTTGAAGTCAACTAATCTCAGCTTTGTAAGATATTTTTAGATCGTTGCAAATTTAGTCAAATTACTTCAAAATATCTCAAAATACGAATTTGGCCAAATTTTTATTTTTTTTTTATCGAAATGCTTCTGAACAAATTTGGAGAAATGAACGATTTCACGAGGAAAAAAATAAAAACTCGTCTCATCTTCATAATTATTTTTGAAAATTCATAGAATCTTCCTAATTTAAACGAGCGACAAACATATAAACACTAACTAAACTAAAATGTAGACAACATTAGTTTAAATTGAAAAGTAGAAGTTTTTAGAGATTATTGTTCATATTCTTCAAACGGATTTCAAATAACAATAATATCAATGTCATCAACGCGCTGATATACCTATTTCATAAAATGTATTTTTATATCATACTAAGCGCGATAAGCGGATACCTTTTGTTTTCAAATATTTTATTACTCATAATTATAATATCATGAGTGTACGTAACAAAATACGTCATAGTATCATTTTAAAACCCAATCTTCCTGAAAAAAGTTTGAATGCACATGTTTTAGAAAGTCTCGACCGCTATATTCAAAACGACCACTATGTCCATTTCGCGTTGTTTTGAGATATTTGCATTTTTAATTCTAAATTGTTTTTCTTATAGTTTTAATGAAGCTCCAGAATTCTCCTCCTGCAATCGAAATTTAGGTTCCTCAAGTTTTCTTGTGCTAAATGATAGCGGGTGTCTTTGTAGACACTGTAATAAGTGATGAACAGATAATTTTTCAAAATGGACATCATGGTCGTTTAAAATAGGACGGCAGTATAGTTGCTGTACTGCCACAACAAATCGGAGAAAGAAAAATATGAGATTGAAATTCGTCTTACTAAAAATTAAAATCAAGGAGCAACGTTTAATAAAGGGTGGGTTTGAGTAACAAAAATTACCCGAGTTTTTTTGCACCTGCGCGACAATTTTCGAATTAGGAGCAGACGGATTTTTTTGAAAAACGAGCTCGTGGACATTATTCTTGTCCAAGAATATAGAAAAAGTCGTTTCCTAAATTAATAAATTCGTTTTTCAACTCAAAAATAAGCGTTGGTAACATTTTTACTTTACTTTTGCTATATTGTGGAAAAATCTTGCTGAAGACATGAGAGGAGTGTACACCCAGACCATGTATTGAAACATGCGTATGACTCTTGGAGCCACTGACGAAGATCCAGTACCAGCGCAAGTTTTTATTTATCAACAACCCTTTGATTCGAACCGTCGAAACAGTCCAACGTCTAAAAGCAAGGGTGCGAGAGGGGCATGGCAACATCATGCCTATTGAAGAGCAAGGATTAGTTGATCGCAACATTGAGTATTATGACCCAGAACTCATTGCACTGATTCAAGATCAATTTGATGCGAGTGAAAATATTGGGACTAGGATGATTGCTGTTCGCTTACA
>WUQG02453130.1:0-12801 GCA_011317285.2 Androctonus mauritanicus | reverse complement strand
GAAGGGCTTGTTTCGCCCTGCCACTTAGTATTCTAATTGAATGGAAAGTGGCGTCATCTGTTGACCAAAAAAAAAAAAAGACCCAGGTCCTCCTGGGTGGCACGCCGATAGCGTAACCATTCGGCCATCCAACCGCTCCCATTCATGTAGTAGTATCGATAGAAAATGGTAACGGCATGCAGAATCCGGATTCCCCGGAAAATTTCGATTAAAAAGTTCGCATTGATAATTATCGAAAATTATTAATGTTGTATATTTTCTTTGAAAAATAATTACTATTTTATTACTCGAATAAAATGATAATTATTTTTTATTCGAGTAATAAAATTAGATTTAGTCATAAAATTTGTCATCATTGATGTCTTTCAGTCGGCAAATTCTGATATAATATCTGCATCCTTTACTTACATGATGATGTATGCTCATGGTTGTGTATGCTTTATATAATCAAGACTCGAATTCGACTGATGAAAAATTTTTTAATTTTTGTTTTTTAAAACATTTATAAGTATTGTTAGCGTTTCTTTTCATTTATATAATAAGTAGTTTTAATTAATATTGCCATTTTAATTTTACTTATATTTATTACTTATGTATTTATTAGATATTTCAGATAATGAATTTCAAAACAATAAGTACTTTTGGTTTTTAATGTAAATCATTATATATTATGTAATTTTGTTTACATTGATTTATATGACTTCAAATATCAAGTCATTTTTGATTCGGTAGCATTAGTAAGAAATGAGAATCGGGATACCGATTCCGGATTCCTTTGAAAATCGTGATCAATAAATTTCGTTGATTACTATAATGTATAAGATTTTTTAGTGTCAACGAAATACTAAATTCTTGTATTTATTTTAGGATTAATTTTAGGAGATTTTGGAAAGAAACTTGATTATAATTTATACATTTTGTGCCCAATATAGTTGTATCGAAAAAAGTACCCCTATCGTTGATATGAATAAATAAATGCTTGGTTTCACTTCCAGACTGTCTCACTTGGATAAACTGGATTGAATTCCTGGTCCTATGCTTATAGATACTTCAGCAGGCGTCTGAACCATATCTGCTGAATCCTCCATTCTTCCCGTTTACCCCATCAAAGGTATTGATCTTCTTCTTCTTCAGATAATATGGAAGTTATGGCTGATTGCAATTGTTACTGTTTAGTGTTCGTGAGAAGCGAGACTTGCCACTACGTATCGTTCGAAATGAATTATATGTCGTCTTGTGTCCGACTTAGGTGGAGGCCAATAGATTGAGTCAAGTCCGGTAGAGAAATGATGGTGAGACCTAAGGCCACTCCTATGCTGTTAGATCTTTCTTTCCTGTTTATCTGGAGAGTAAAAGGTGTTGGTCAATCACATGAAAGAGATTTATGGTTACCGCCTTAAATCTTTCACGTGATTGGTGCTGGAAAATTTGAGTGAATCCTAGGTTTGCAGATTCCTCATTATTAACTCTGTCATCTGTGAATTTAATATTGTATTGTATAATCACATTAGGATCTACCATTAATAGTAGCATAAAATTGAAGAAATCAATAAAAACATTTGGCTCTCTTGTTAATTATGCAAATTATAATTTGCATAATTAACAAGAGAGCCGAATGTTTTTATTGATTTCTTCAATTTTATGCTTATGTTTTTATTGATTTCTGTTGCCTTATGTTTTTATTGATTTCCTTATGTTTTTATTGATTTCCTTATGTTTTTATTGATTTCAGTTGCAATTTAATACTATAGTATTATATTGCAACTGAGAAGTACGGAGTTCTCTTACAATTACGTAGATACGTTTCAGTGCTGCAAAAAGATAAAAATCATTTTCGTTTAAAGATGTAAGAATTAAAATTTTGTATAGGAATTTTGGTTACATATTTATTAGCATATTTTAAAATTTATATCAAATATTCCTGAAACTTTAGCAGTTGCTAAATCACCGGAGGAAAAAAAAACGAGTTAGAGCACTAAACCCGAAAACAAAACAATATTGCTTAATTTATTTTACTGGTGTTCTAGATAGTGAAACATCTTAACTGCGATCTCTGTTATTAATAACAACTTTTCAAAATGAAAGACGCAAACATAGTAAAGGTTTTAGTTATTTATGAAAGAAAATGAATTTGTAATTTTTCGTATGCATTTTATCGATTAGTCGCGCAGTTCTCGAATGTTTGCTTTCGGTATTTAGAATATTCTGCAGATTAACTTTATATATTTATCAACGATTTGAATATCTAAATATGACTTCATTATCATTAGAATTGAAAACTGTTCAAACGTTGGCGAAGGCGATACAGACTTGTTTATATTACATATGCAACTGGCTTATGAATTAAACAAGCGTAAAAATTGAATATTTTTCAGCATGGACAGATTTAAATGTACTTAATTAAACACTTACATCTGCTTCAGTATCGATTCTGACGATAGCTGACGTCATTATTCAATAACATTCCTTACAATGAAACTTGTTTTCATTGTTTTCCAGAACAATCGCGCTGTTCAGCAGGATTCGATCGCTTTATACGGAAAACTTTAAAGTCATTCACAAGCTACTTAAAAATTAAAGTTACTCGATGATTTATGCATTTACGTTTGTTAAATTTTAAAAACCAAACAGTACTATAGTGCTCTAGAAAAAAATCTTACACACGGATTTGAAAACAATATCAGAAGTCCTGCACGAGTACAGAACACTGAAATGCGCTGCAGAAAATGCAGTATCCATAAAAAAATCGTCTATGTAGTATTTTTAGAGAGATATGAATCAGTTTGTTGTATTTGTTAGATGATTCAGTAGCAATGACTTTTTGAAACACTAAAGAATCTCGTGTAGAGAGATCCAACAAAAAATGTTCTATTGAACTAATGCAATTAACTATATCTGCGTGTGTAAGAAATATTATTTATGCTAATAATTTTTGACTTAAAAGGACAAAATGGTGACTAAGTCCATTATAGATGAACAATTGTACTGTATATGTTATTTTATAATAATTAAAGTATTTTTTCTTAAGAATTAACAACTTTCTTTATCAGATTACACGAGCAGTCTTACTCAAATAAAAGTTCACAAAACAGGACTTATAAAACATTAAATTCAGATTTATTCACCTTTATGTACATGTTTACATCCCGAATAGGATGACGCAGAATAATACAAGTTTAATACTATAAAATTCAAATGTGGAAACGAATTAGGGGAAAATTTGTTTTCTAAAATTGTAGTTTAATAACTTTTTTTCCTGAAAGATTCTCCAGATTTTGACTTACTTAGCCCTTTATCCTGGCAGAGCTGTGCTTCACAAGAAGAGGAACGTGGCATGTATGATTGGTTTTGACTATCACTGGAACAGCTGTAAAGTGAAGACGTCTTGCTTGGCTCAATAACTAAAAGAAACAAGAAACTAGTTATGTAACTTACTGTCTCTAGGATATAACAAAATTTTTTAATCTAATGCAGTATATTCTATCTCTAAAAGAACAGCGTGCATACAGTTACTGTAGAACATCAACTGCATCTGTTCAGACGTAATAAATCTGAATGTTACAGTAAAGGTGTGTATGCTCTTCTTTTAGAGATAGAATATATGTGTAATTATAAAGGTAATATAATAATGTAATGTTTACATTCAAGTGAAAACAGTTGTATTATCTGTTAACTATGTTGGCATGAGTTAACAGGTATATAACATGAGTACAGATAATACAAGGCATGAGTTAACAGGTAGAAAATAAGTATTTTCTATCTGTTAACTCATGCCACATAGTTATTGTGCATCTCTGAAAAAAATACAGAATAAAAACAAAAAAAAAAATTTTTAAGTGGCATAAATTATACAAATCAAAATACTGTACATACAAATGTCACTCAGCTTTAGAAGAAAACTGAAAAATTAATAATTAATGGATTAAAAAAACAAAAAAAAACTAAATTCACAATAAGAAATGATAATTAATGACTTTGATGACTCAAATTTCATTTTTTAAAATCTTAAAATTTGGGGATCGTATTCGTTCTTGACATTATTAAGAGTTAACATATTTTTATGATACTGTTATATAAATCAGATTTCTGTTTTTATGTTTTCAACAAAGAATTTAGAGACTAGGAAAAATAAAACAGTCTTCTCTTTAAGTCGGTAAACAAACAGAATTAAGCTTTAATTGTTTTCTTAAGGTAGAAGTGATTAGGGTGTTTTCTTTAAACAATAATTTAAATGCGCTGAAACAACTTAAGTAGCTCGACATAGACGGTGGAGGTAAAAAAAAACGACTTACTGTTAATCTGTATCCCTGCTTTGGTTTTAGATTTTCTGCGATTTTTGTTAGAGGATAAAGTGCAACCCATGTTTCATTTGCAGCTTATGTGAATAGCAGCGTGCACGTTGAATGATCGAAGAGAGAGAGAACCTGGATGGCTTGTTTGTTCTCTGCTGCACTTGGGATACCTTCTGTCAACATTAGATCTGCAAGCTTCTCTCTTCTCTTCCCTCCTCACAATCTGATAGCATATTGTTAGAAAATATGAATTGCAAGATTACAAAAAATCGTGAAACCAAACAGATTATTTTATTAATAATCCAATAAGACATATTACAAAAATCATTGCAGAAATTGTTGGTTTGGTAGAGGGGCATTACATTTTTCAACAGATTTTAATGAACAAAACAAAGATATAAGAATAATAAAAAACAAGAGTTATGCATTTAAACTACAGAATAACAATAATAATAGTAGAATAACGTAAAAAACGACATTGGTAGTCTACAGCAGAACACATGTTAGTTTGTTTGCTACACAAGTTTAGGAAACGTCCTTTCAGATAAAATAAACAAAAAGAGAGCACGTCTGGAAAGAAAAATATAACAACAATGCATCAGGGATTTTATATTTCTCGAAACAGGTATAAAGTATTGTTTATCAAACATAACTTCCAGGCATAATTAAGATTGATAATTACGTTTATTACACCAGCATTCGATCGGATGGGATCTGTCATTTGAATAACAAATTTAATTTTTCGTTGGGTTCGTGACTCGTTTTGGCAGGGAATATATATATTTGCATATTTAATAAGTAAATATTCGAATAAATTCGAATCGAAATACTGTAACCTTTACAGAACAGAAGTGCGGTGTTAAATAAATTTTTATTGTTCTCGCCAGCCGATCGTATATAAACCTTAACTATCTCATTATACACGGTCTTTACGCGTATTCTATCATACGCGTGCAACAGATCGATATCATAATTTATGTCTAAAAAACTAGCAATGTAAATGTACAGAAATCTTCCGAGTAAAGCTACTTGCTATGCCAAGAACGATCTGTAAACCTGATATCTTCCCTCGATAGTCATATAGGTCAGATTGTTAGGTCTCCATATACCGCTATACGGGGTCACGTTAGTAATTCTTGAATATAGTTTTTGTGTAAGAATTACTTATTAAGAAGTGTTTAAACAGAAACGATAAATATTTGCGATTATGTGTAAATACAAGTAAAACAAATTTTGTAATATTACTAATTAAAGAAGAATGTAAGATTAGTAAACAGATAAATATATTTTCATTTAATGAGCTTTTCAGAAAATTCATTAAGATTAACGAACAAATATTTACTAAATAACGTTTGAAAAATTACGTTTGCTGTTGGAGAAAAAAACAAACAAAAAAGAAAATCGTGGCCGGTCTGCTGATACTAAACAGGAAGTCGTTCTACCACATTTTTCTAGTAGATTAAGGACACAAAAGCTTATTGATTATCTCGCATTATATTGAAATCTAAACAATTGCTAGAGATTAAGTTTTTAAAGTGGATAAATATTTATTTACCGAAGAAAACAAAAAAGTAACACAAGGAAGTAATTTTGTTATATTCATATAAAGAAAAAAAGAAAACGTTAAAGTTAAGACATAATACGCGGGAAGGAAAACAATGTTTTAATTTTCGTAATACGGTATAAGAGTAATTCGAGAAATAATTTGCATAAATAAAACGTCATACGATATTTGCATACAAGTAATGAGCAGGATGAATCTACTTATCGCAATTTGCGCGATATTTGGCTTATTAATCACGCAGATAAAATTTTTCACTAAAATAAATTTGTACGTGATTAAGATTGATTAGTATTCAATGTTGTGATGTTTCACAAATGTTTATTATATTAAATGGAAATTTTTAAGCAGAATTATTAAAGTTAATAAAATATTTAGTTTATTGGAAACAACTTTATATTTCGTGTTTGTTTTTTTAAGCGTTAGAATGAACAAGATAAATCGTTCTTCACAGTTTTATACAAGATAATCTAGTAAGAACTTTCTAACTTTAAAATTTTGTTCACGTTTTAAATATAAGCTTAATATATGATGTTTTCTTCTTTTTCTTCAAATCTCTCCCTTAAGGGAGGGATTTGAAGAAAAAGAAGAAAACATCATATATTTGTATGAGTACTTCCCCCAATCGTATATTTGTATGAGTACTTCCCCAAACACCATATATTTGTGTGAGTACTTCCCCAAACATCATATATTTGTATGAGTACTTCCCCATTCGTATATTTGTATGAGTACTTCCCCCAATCGTATATTTGTATGAATACTTCCCCCAATCGTATATTTGTATGAGTATTCCCCAAACATCGTATATATGTATGAGTACTTTCCCCAATCGTATATTTGTGTGAGTACTTCCTCAAACATCATATAATTGTATGAGTACTTCCCCAACCATTTTTTGTACCACTTCGTGATACAAAAAATGATTCGAGGCTAGCATGTACGTGGAAAGTCTAGTGTCCATATCGGGTGCCATCGCAGGCCCTGGTGACAGACGTGGGCACTGCCAGCAGTCCCGGTTCCTTATAAGGAAACACGAATGAGCCCCCAGTGACAGACGCGCTAGCAAATGGTACAAGAGATCTTTACTGGTCTTTTACAACACGTGGGGTCAAACGGCGAGTATATTCTAACCTCTTAACTACAGGGGATAATATATTATTTTTAAAAATCTGTGACAAAGTCGATTTATACGAATGCCAAACTAGCGCGTTTTCATTTAATGAAGATATACGTGTTTATCTAGAAATTTTATCACGCAGTACGGTACATGAAAATGATTATAGTTAACATGCCATACTCGTCTTATCTTTTAAACAATTTTTGCCATAAAAACTAATTTATTGCTTTTTGTTAATATATAATGCGTTATATCTCAAAAATATACGTGAAATATTAAAACTGCTATAAATTAAACTGTATATAATTATAAAATAATTATTGTATGCATTTAATGGTTTCTGGCTATCTGAATGCATTAATATCAATCATTTGTAGCTGTTAATGCACTCGGATACGTAACGAAATAGGTAAAGAATAATTCCACATATACTTTTTAGAGTTCTCAGAAAAAATCTCAGCTCTTGGAATATTTTTCGGTTTTGAAAAATTCATGTACCTCGATTTACGAACCGCTCTACATACGAACTTTTTTTCATATCCCATTTTGGCCTCTAGATACGAACTTATTCTCGATATTATATTATATTTGTAAAATATTTTCTATAAGTTTCGTGTAAAAAATATCTGAATTATTTTTTTAAGTATGCATATATAACTGTTAATGTTATAAAGATCGCTTATTCTTGGTATCTACGTAATAATTACTATTTATATTGAATTCTTTGTTTACTAATTTTTAACTGTTCACAAGAATTAAAGCCTAACAGACAAAAAGAAGAAATTGATGACAGCAAATCGAAAACCGAATTACAAAAAAATTAATTATTTTTATTTAATAGAAGATGATTTTTATACAAAGCGTATAAAATCAAAGATTTCAAAAATAAAAATAATAATTGTACAACAAAGGCATTTTTTTTCAAAATTTCTAAATCTGGGAACGAATTAATTGATTTTCCATAAGATAAAATGGAAAACCGGGTTTCAAAGATACGAAATCTTTGAGTTACGAACTGCGGACAGGAACGAATTAAGTTTGTAAGTCGTATTACTGCACTAATTTAAGATAATAATTTCCAGTTAAAATGACAAAATTATTATTTTGAACCGAATTAAATATGTATATATTTACAGAAATTCAAGTTTAATTGGGCATTACCAGATATAAAAATGAAGATCAGGAAATAATTAATGCAGATGCTTAAATATAATTATTTTTTTAACGTTTGACTTCAGAGAGATAATCAAATAGTAATTATGATAATTCTAACTAGAGTATAATAAATTAAAGATTACCATCACCAATGTAAATTATGATAATTCAGTATTTGTATTTGTGATACGAATATATCAGCATAATTATAATTACTAAAAATCGTAAACGATGACTTACCACGATTTTAAATATTAAGATTCTTTCCTGCATTTTTATGCAGAATGATGAACATATCCAATTTTCTTTTAGCTGTTCTTTACAACATCAACTTCTTTATTTTCCGACTTTTTTTTTATCTATTTTAATTTTCCTTGTAATTTAATTTTTTTCCTATTTTTTCATTTATGATATTTGCTTTTGACATATTTTCTCTTTTGTTGTTGTTTGTTTTTCTATAATATTTTTATTTATTTCTTTCAATACGTTTTTCTTCTTCTTTTTTTGGTCGAAATATTTTTCTTAACGATTTTTTCTTCTCTGGCCGTCACTCTATAAATTTCTTTCTCTTTTTTATTCGTGACATTTTTCCACTTTTTGCATTCTTTCCTAAAGAGATTTGGAGAAAAATATACAATCAGAATTTTATACAAGTGATAAAAACAATAATTAAACAGGAAAATATCGAATAATTTAATTTTATGATTGCATAAAAATATTTATTTACTTATTTATTCTTCGTGGAAATCTGAATTTTATAAATCGATTGAAATAATTTTACTTACGGTTTACGTCACACATAAAACTTCTTTATTCGTTAAATTACACCAAAGTATAATGCCACTTCTAGATATAAAGGAATAAAAAGTAAAATTTCACCTTTGGGAGATCATCTGGAAGATTTCCCATTGAAAAATACATTAGTAACTGAGATGTTTTGAATTAAAAATGCTCTGCTCCTCTTAAAATTGACTGTAAGACCTAAAGAAAATAAAATTTTATCTTTTTCACTATCAAGTTGGCACGATGATGTTTTATATATATTAACTCCTTCTCGAAATACAAATAATATTTATTTCTTTTCTTCCAGATGAAGTTTTTGTTTGTTATTTTCTTTAATAAAATATTTTTATGAATATCATAATTCGGAATATGTAGCACGATAAATTAATAACGAGAATCGTTCTTTATTCTTGTTATTTACGATTTAATCGTCGCATAATACTGATACAATTTATAAATAACTCAGTGGATGTATGAGCATATTATCTTCTTATATAAAAGAACAAGAAACATCTAGCTTTAATAAAGAAGGGAAAAACAAGAACAGAAAACAGTCATAAGCATAAATGTCAAACAACTACATGACAAAGGATTGACGTTTATATTGAGATCAATCTGTAATATCGAAAAAGTTTAAAAGAAGTGATTCGTGTAAAAAACGATGACGCCACATTTAATCTATCTTTAAAAAAAATTTTTTTTTCGTTGCACAGGAGACTCGAAATTAAATTTTCTCCACTGCATCAAAAATTTGAAAACTGTATTCAGATACACAACTAAAGAATTTTTATAAAACATTCAAAAATTTATATTTTGAGTGTTTTATCTCTCTGAAATATTAGATAATGGAGCATTGAGTCCATAAATATATATAAAGAATTTTAGTCTGTTGTAATAAGAAAACCGTAATAAATATCTTCGTGATAGAAAGATTTTTTATAGACGTTTCAGTGTATGTATAATAAATACGATGTTATGTAATGGGTTATTGTTTACAACTTGAAAGATTCAGTTTTACTTTTTATTTTAAAGATTTTCTATAAAATAGATTCAGTATTTAATATATTATAAAGTGAGCTCTAGACTATTTTATTCACTTTTTATTTATCGCTTTATGTTAATGTATTGCATGTTTAAATTTAATATTGTATGAGGTATGCACAACAATCTGTACGATTTCCAAATAATGCATTACATCTGTAGAATTCCTTTGTTCAATTCAATTGAACAAAGAAAGAGAATGAAGAACAAAGAACAACAGAATAAAGAACAACAGAAACAACAGAATGAAGAACAAAGAACAACAGAATAAAAAACAAAGAAACAGAATGAAGAATAACAGAAACAACAGAATGAAGAACAAAGAACAACAAAATGAAGAACAACAGAAACAACAGAATGAAGAACAAAGAACAACAGAATAAAGAACAAAGAAACAAAATGAAGAACAACAGAAACAACAGAATGAAGAACAAAGAACAACAGAATAAAGAACAAAGAAACAGAATGAAGAACAAAGTGTAACAGAATAAAGAACAAAGAAACAGAATGAAGAACAAAGAAACAGAATGAAGAACAACAGAAACAACAGAATGAAGAACAACAGAAACAACAGAATGAAGAATAAAGAACAACGGAATGAAGAACGAAGAAACAGAGTTGTTCAATTCAGATAGAATCTGCCGATTGTAAATGGTTCAATAATTATATCTCATTATCATCTTGATTGTCAAATGTCGCTGTAATATAATCGATTTTATTAATACCACACAATGATGAACTCCACTCATCTTGTATATAACTAACAATACTGTAAAATTAATATTCAAACAGTTGATTTAGAAAAAAAAAATACATTTTTGTTATTAATAAAATGTAACTCGTTCTTTACAAACGCGCATCTTATATGGAAGAAAGAATTACAACAGACATAACTGGAGTTTTTGATTAATACTGGTATTTTAAAACCTGTATAAAGCAATCTGATTGTCTTGCATCTGTCACTTATGATATAATGTTAGTGTCACAGACAATCGATATATAATATTTTATTTTTATTTATTTATACTTTATATATTTATTTAACTGAGAGCAGTTATTTATAAATAGCAATAATTATAAAATTAGTTATATAGGACTGTTAGAAAAATACTTTCGCTGCGGTATTAAATGTAAGTTTCGTATAAAAATAATGAATTCGATATGTGGTTACATAAAAATTATAGAGAGAAATGCGTACGTATAAAAAAAAAACATATGGTAATTATACTTCAGATTTTCAGAAATCTCATCGACTTTACGGTATAAAAAACAAATTTAATTATGCAAATGGTAAGTAATTTTATGCGTAATGCATCATCCATAAACGAAGCTCATTCATACGATTAAATGGTAAAATTTCGAAAATTTTCGTTGTATCTTATATAAAAGTAATTAAAATTTGTGCACGAAGGCTATTATGAGAATATATCAAACACTTAGTTTCTTGTTTCGAGAGGAAAGAAGCTGGAGATAAACGTATCTACCTATCACTCGAAACAATCCGCTTATTAATGCTGGAGACGTTCGTCCGAATTGTAGTTGTTACCATCAATCGCAGATGTTACAACAAACCGAAATTGGAACTTGTTACAACATCTCAATCTTAAATGTACTTTTCTTGATCATATCTAAAATCTCAGGCGTATCATACGTCGAGATATGCATCAAATATGAATGAACGTTTAATATATCCTCTAATGTACAGTATCAATCATAACCGTATATGGCTCACTTCTATGTAACATATTTAAATCACGGAAAATCTGTTTTACTGAAAGGTTATGCTTAATAACAGAAGGTGGAGAAAGAAATTAATGGTCGAAAAATAAACGACGTTCCGGGATATAATATAAAATCCGAAAAATTCAATGTAAAATGTAGAATTTTACAAGGGAACACACTTTCGTAAATAACGTTCAATTCCTTTACGTTCGTGATGGAAGGAAAAGCTTGGCTGACACTCCAGGGATTATTCGAATGGACGACTCTCTAACAAATCGAAATAGCTTTACCTTTCGATTGTGGTTTGAAGTTCTAAAAATAGAAGTTTGGAGAAGGACGACTGCATTATCCACTCTGATCTAGTCATTTTTCTTAAGGACAGATGGCACCACATGCTGCTGGCTATATATATATATATATATATATTTTTCCTCCTTGAGACGTCATAGTCAGACACTGTAAAAAAAAAATAAATTTATTATTATTATAAAATTAATTATTTTATTTTTAATTAATTTACTGTCGAAATCCTCAAATGGCTTTAAAATTTCTTTAACCGATTATTAAAAGGAGATAAAAAAAACTTAAATACGTAAAATTAATTAATAATAACAGGATTACACCATTTTCAATTTAAATTTAATATTATTATTATCATCATCATCTGATGAGAGATTAAAGTTTTCAGTCATTTTTAATAAAGGGAATTAATTCTGAACTAATATTTTAATATTGAATTAAGAAAATAAGATTTGGGATTTATTTTTTAATATTAAAAATATATTAATATTTTCTCTTCATTAAATATTTTTCGAGTAAATACTGTACAGTATTTGGAAATTTTGAATTATATGGATTATTTTGAATAATTTCTGTTATATTTTTGTTTACTTTTTGATTAAAAGATCAGAAAATAAACATTTAGCAGTTATGTTTTAGTCTCATCTATATCCTTAAAATTTAAAAAATGCTGGTGCATAATAAGAAAGTTTTGATTAAGAATGTAGAAAGGTTATTTTTTGCATGCAGCGTGGTAAGAAAAATTGCTTCATTATTTTAGCTAATTTATTTTATGTATGGAAACTATTCCATATTTTGCATGAAAAGTCTCACTGTGAAAATGTTGG
>WUQG02453119.1:0-12803 GCA_011317285.2 Androctonus mauritanicus | reverse complement strand
CTTCAGAAGTTTCAGTTTTGGTTTTACTTTTGTAATTCATTCTACAGTACAGGTATTTTTCGCAGACAGATACTGTAATGTTAGTGATGACAAGATGTGTACAGTAGTTGCGTATGAAGGCTCGATCTACGAATGTAGCATTGCAGGCAAAAAAAAAAATACAATTGATTCTTTATGTCAAAATAACTGTATTTGTCCATCATGGTTAATCAAACTTCTTAATTTTAAGTTTTAATGTATGAAAAAAACATATGTAATACAGTATGTAGTTTAATTTTTAAAAAAAATTTAAGTTTCAATGTATTTTTTAAATATTTAAAGTTAAAATAAAAAAGTTCATTTTAACGTTAATCTCACTTGTACATAATTTTATCAACCCCTTCAAAAACATATAAACGGGGTTCTACTGCATTACCAATTGCGAACAAGAAGAATGTAGGTAAATATTATTTCAATTTTAAAAATAAAATATCTCATAATGCATCACGATGCGATGTATTATTTTAGAACACATTATAAATTCATAATTATGTATACACTAATTTTATTATTTTTGAAATCTGAGGCAGTAATGCAAAATTAATAATATAAAACAATATATATATATTATTTTAATATAAAAGTTTATCTGCAAAATACGATGTGCTCTAAAAATGATAATTTACTGTTGTCAGTTTTCACAATTAGCTAGGAAAATTCGTTTAAAATACTGTATTAAAACGTAAACCTACTAGAAATTATTTGATTTCTTCCACAAGTCACGACAGATGATTATTCGATATAATCCTAACTAAAATTCGACTTTAAAAAATGAATAAATTTTAATACTGATATTAATGATTAAAGCATATGATAACAAATAATGTAATAATTATATTAAAATTTCAATATAAAATATTTCATGAATATTTAAAAAATTATTTTAAAAAATCGTTAATTTGGAAAAAAAACATTTATGCGTCATCGGCGGCAAAAAGAATGAAGAAAATAATCATTCCGAATGTGATTATGGACAATTTTCTAAATTCTATACTTACTATTTAAATAAATCTCTTCTAATTGATTCCAAACTGGGTAAAACGTGTCTTTCTTCAAGGAAGAAACTTTAATTCCCGAAAGAAGAAGAAATTCTAAACGATTCATATTTTGGAACATATTTTCTGGAAGCTCAACAATTGGATTACCGCTAAAGAAAGAAAAAGTTTTTTCATATATTTAAGTAAAATATCTGAAATATATATATATAAGAATTTAACTGACTTACACTAGAGACAGATGTTTCAACCTTCTTGCAGGATTCGGAAACATAGAACGAGAAACTTTGTTTAAATGATTTCCCTCTAATTCGATTGTCTCTAAATGAGTCATTTTCTTTAGAGCTTCGTTTCCTAACTCGTTAACATAACAGCTGTTTATTTTTAATGCACGAAGTTTCGTTGGGAAGTTTTTGAAGGCCTTAGTCATATCGTTAGGCAAATTAGTCTTTGAAAATATTAATTTTTCTAGAAATGTGAACTGTTTTCCGCTCTTCCAAATCCAATTAGAAACTTTGCATCTAACAAATTGCAGCTCTTCTAAATAGAATTCTAGACTTTTCAATGCCGAAAACAGATATACATATTCAAAACGAACATCTTCGAATATCAGTTTGTGAATACTTAATTTGTTAAATATTCCTTCTGATAAATGCCGAGATTCACTTCTTTTGATCGTAAGTTGATCTATAACATATCCTCGAAAGAAAGTTAATACAGTTGACAATTCTTCATTTTTTAAACCTTGACAGTTCACGTAAATATTATCGTCCTTTTTACATTCACAGAAACTAAAGAATGTGATATTCTGCTTTAATCGAAGTTTGTGAAAATCCTTTTCACGAGGACATCGATGTAATAAACCTGAGATCTTATCGGCTGCAAGAATAGTTACTAAAACTAACAGCAGAAATTTCATTTTTCTTCTTTTTAAAGTACGTATGGCCGAAAATCTATATCGAAAAAATAAAAATACAGTAAGTCGAACGTACTTTTTTGCTAACGTCGTCAAAAAAAATATATTGATAGAGTTTCGTTTCACTATTTTTTTTTTTTAATCTAAATAATAAACAAAAGAAACTGTTTTCGAAATTCGAAAAACACTGTGGGACAACTATTCAAAGTATTATTGCTATAATTTGTAGAAATTTTTAAATCTTGTTAATGTTTAGTTTATTCATTTATTGAGTAAATATTTTGAATATAAGTAATATATATATATCAATAAAATAGTAGCAAGAATTAAAAGTTTCTACAAATATATATACAGTAAGCGCCGGATATTGTAATCACTGGTTACTAGAATCAAATTTAGTAACACGGAAATAAATCAGCAAATTCAGTGTTTTTATCTCCGTTTATTAGAATCATGTTTTCGGTTTATGTAATCAACCTAAAGTTGTAATCAACCTTAGCAGAAAAAAATCCCCCAACAAACACACTAATATAGCCTATCAATTCTTAAACTAAGGAATTTTCGACAGCGAACAGCTTTCGAATCAAATCGTTACTGTTGAGAAAATCGTCATATATATTAATAGTCATACGTAACTGGCTGATGGATATCCCTTTTTTGATCGAACCACTGTATCGATTTTTATAACTAAGGTATCATTAGAAAGGTCTGATTTTTTTATGTCTGCAACAGCCAAAATTATTTGTTGTTATTAATAATTTAAAAATTAAAGAATAAAAATTACATTGATATTGTAGTTCCTTTAAAAAAACAGAATTCGCAGATGGCGCTGCAACGTAATATGGATGTCATTTTACGATATCATCTTGGATTCCTTCGCGAATTCAGAGATGTTTTTCGTCCTTATATACAGTATTATAAGTTTAAATCACAAGTTTATATTTCCGCTCATTTATATGAACGGGTAATTTCTAGTAAAAATAAAAAGAAGAGAAGTTTTCTCAGAGGCACTAACTGATCCCTGAGAAAACTTCTTTCCTTTATTTTTATTTTCTCAACAGTAAAATAAAAAAATAATTTGAATCAAACAAAAATAATTGATTTTTTAAATAAAAATATGTAAAAATACTGTATTATGTCTTTTATTTTCTTATAACATTAAACAGGCCGCAAAACGAATGGAGTAATAAAATCGCCGCAAGCAAGTTTAAGAAGTTATAATAAGTGAATAAGAATCGTCTATTAGAATCAAAATGGCTACGACCAACGTGATTCTAATAAGTGGCGCTTACTGTACATACAAATATATAAATTTCTATAAATATATACAGTATTTATTTTTGTTAAATATAACTAAAACTGCTTATTTTATGCATTTATGATGATTTTGAATGTCATCAATAAGATAGCTTAATCACAGCTTATTAGCATTAATCTAATTTCGAATTTTGATATAGGTAAATAAGTAAACAAAATGTAACAAGAAACGATTAAAATTTTAAAAGATTTCATTTTAAAAATTAATCGTTAACTTAATCATAATTAAACGAGATGAAAAGAAATAAGTGAATAAAGAAGTTATCTATAACAATTTATAACATTTTAAAAAGAAGTTTACATTTTTAGGAATTTAAATAAAAATATAAAATGAATATTAAAAATATTTCATCGGAAAATAAATTTATAGACTGTTTAACTTACTTTCGTAGATTCTCTGCAATTCATTGGTGTATGGTTTCGTTTTCTATATTTATAATCTTCTTTCAGTCACGTGAATCGAACGACCAATGATACTCAATTCTTAAATAAAATTTTGGAAGTAAATATTAAGGTCAGTTTCGTTTTCGATATGAAATGCACTAGTACTGATTTTTTTTTTTTGTTTGTTTATATCCGATTAAATAATAAAAATTTGAAATTTAAATATATTTTCGATTATGTAATTGGTTCAGAATTATATATTATATAGACAAGTTGACGAATTAGAATTTATTCTGTTACTAAGTTTTTATTGATATTATTCAGAGAGAGATCACATTTTTCATATTTGATTAAAAAAAAAAAAAAAAACGAAAAATTTGCAAATTTCGAAAATAAATACTGTTACAATTTTCAATAATAATGCGTTCTCTTTCAATGATTTTGAGAAAATGATAATGGACAGTTGTAATCTGTTTCACCTTTTGATAGCGCATTGTTTTATATATTGATTATAATTAAAAGTAAAGTATTTTTAATTATTTAATTGAGAGATATCGGCGATCCGATATTACGTAAGCTGAGGGAAAGAATACGGATGACTCATTCTGTTTTACGATTCATAAATCAATCTTAGGTTACGTTTTCGGTTTCTGTTTTGATACCAAGCGGAACATTAATGAATATCCATGCTTTGTATATGATATGCGATTTATCACGCACAGAAATAACAAAAAAAATTTTTTTTAATAAAAATAATCGAAAAATAATAAATAAGTTTTCGAAACAAAATCAGTACAATATTCGAAATTTTATATTTATAATGGATATAATTATTCACATTTTTTTAAATTACAAATTTAATCATCACGGTAAAGAAAACTTTTTTTTCGTATCCTTGAAATGTTTTTGTTATTGTCTAAATTTAATTATAATTAATTAATTAATGGAACAATATTTATAGCGTAAATATTTTTCTATATTTTATTCGTTTATTTAAAAAATTAATTAAAGCAAAAATGTTACGATTTTTGGCATAACTTTTAAATTTAAAAAACAAAAAAAATGTTTCGATGTCTTAAATTTTCATTCAGGGTTTCCATAAGAATAAAAGATTTTCGATACATGATACAATGTAAAAAAAAATTACTCTAATTGTTCCCTTAAAATAATAAGCGAATATATTATTAATTTAAGAATTTTTTTTATTTGTCCAAATAGATAATTTTTTTTCTTCATTATTTTCTTTTGTCTTGTTGATATGTCTCGTATTAGAATTAAGACTTGAAGGAAATATTAAATCATTTCTTAAAAAAATAATAATATATATTTTTATCTTTATTTAAACAACATAAAATTACAGCTTTTAAAAAATTAATTTATAGTTTATTTGTTTTTTTTTTTCAATTCGAAACCGAAATCGAAAGGATGCTTTTGCTTTATTTATACAGTAACTAGTCAGAATGTACTAAATCATATATTAATCGCAAGCATCTACTTAAATCTCTATGATTGAGAATTTTAACTCTCTTTAATTAATTAATAAAGCGAACTGTGTTTAAAAATACAAGTGGAAGTGAGGAAAAGTATCGTTCGTTGAAGGTCACGGCCAATAGCACGCAATAGGTCACGCTATGTTTTTTCCTACAATTATTCGTCCTTGAATACAGGCTATAATATATAATAGTCTCAACTTTCTCGAGTAAAATATAATGAGAGTATCTCTTTTTAATAATTAAACGATTTATAAAAATTTTAAAATCATCAATACAGGTACTCTTCACTTAACGACCGAATTCCATTTTTACTAATTGATCGATAAGTTTCGTTCACACTGCCATCAACAACGAAAAAAGACTAAAGACAACAACCGAAGTCAGAGACTGTTTATTTGTACTTATCGCTTAGGTTAGCTGTTCACATCTGTTCGAAGAAAATTTCGATAATTTATATCGAGCATTGAAATAAATTTATGTAGAAAAATAACAATTTTATGAGCATTTAATTCCTTATAATCTATTTCACGAAAAAAACTAAGAGTTTCCCTGTCTAATAGTCAAGGCACTATAGGCATGTGCCTATAGTGCCTTGTGAATAACTCAAATTTTCTCTTAAGCTTTTAATTAATTTTGGCTTACATTCATTATTTCTTACTTTAAGAAAATGTTTTATTCCAAGGAATTGCAATTGAAAAACAATCTCTTTCCAGCTGTTTTTTTTTTTTTAATAAATCCTAATAATCCTTACGAGCTGCATCACACAGTCAGTCCTCGTACGACCGAAATCAAATTTCCCTCCATTTTACTTTATAAAAATGCCTCTTCCTGATTGGTCGAAGTAGAACGACGACGACTAAATCTTGAATATTGGTCAAGATCAGAACGACTAGCGACACTGACTGTTTCAGGATTACAACGATTTTGAGTCTTTGATCGTTGTCATTGGCAGTATAAAAAGAGCTTAAGAGAGTAACTTGTTCGTATATACAGTATTTACAACAAGCAACTCGCTTAAGTTTCATGGCTGTAAAGACATCTATATCTTAATTATGCATAAAAGTATTTTTCATCATCAAATTTTTGGAACTATGAGTGCGGGAATTACATGTAATAGAAGTCGCAAGCAACGCATATGGGCGAGAACCAAATTTTCTTTAATAAAAAAGTAATAAGCTCGAACGTAAGTTGTTAAACAGGAAGGTCGTAAGTGAGGAATATCTGTACTATATTTTCAAGTCAAAGCCATAACTTATTTCGGAACAAAATTTTCTACACTAGATGTGCTTCATGCTCCAGAAAATAATTTAATTTTTCGTATCTCAGTATGTTCTTTCAATTGTTGACTGGTACTTAGCGCCAAAAAAGTTTGAAGTGTTTTTTTATTAGCAATTTTAAAGAATTTTTTTTTTTAATTAATTTTAACATTATTTGATGCACTAACAATTTCAGAAATAATATTATATATATAATAAATAATGATGATGTTAGGGTATATTTTATTAAATTATTTATCTGGTTATGTGATAATTTGCAATCATTTATAAAATATAAATGCTTACAAAAGATCACATAACCAGACAAATAATTTAATAACTTCTGTTTAATTAATAAATTAACCATACCAATATATTGAGAGAATAGTGAAACTTTTTCAAGCTGCAATAAATTTAATCTAAATAAAAAAAAAAAAAATGGAGGCATTTAGCAAATTGGCAGAATGTCTTCTTTTCAGTTAAATCTAGTTTCTAGAATAATAACAACTTCAATCTAAAAAAAAATTTGAATTCAAATGAACAATAACTGAAATTAATTTAAAATCAGTATATTTTTTTGAAATAAAATTAAAATACATAAACAACAAATTTGAAAAAATTAAAATCATAATCCAAATTTGAATTATATATATCAGTTAATATCACATAAAGTTTCTTTAGATATAGAGTTATCACGAGTTTTATTTATACATATTTATTTGTCAAATTTTTCATTTTAGTAACTGTGGAGCCACATCTATACTTTTGGAGGCCCTAGGTGCAACATTATTATGACGACCCCTAAAATAACCAGTTTATTTCAATTTCAATTACGAATTTAATATTTAAAAATAAGTACTTTATTTTGCAATTAAAACTAGGCTTTTTTTGTTTGCATCGATATATATCGATAGTTGTTTGTGAGGAGTAAGTTTTTAAAATGTGGCCCCATAGAGAGTGAGGCCCCAGCTTGTGCCTAATGTGGCACTGAATAACTATATTTGCTTAGATGTCTTACTGGTTTATTAGTCCATTCATGAGAAATCATGAGAGAGCACCCAAGGAGTATATCTTCTTCTGTCAACAAGGGTTAAGAGATCTTTTTGCATCCAATGCAGCCCTTGTGTGGCCCAAAAGAGAACAGCTGCAGATTGTTCGAGAGACAGTATTGCCCCGATTCAGGCACATTACCTCAGCCCATATTGCTTGAGTAAACTCCATGGAGTTTGTAACATTGCCCATAGGGAAGCATAAGCCTCCACTTCAGTCATAAAGACAGAGTCTCCATCAGCCTGGAAGCACAAACTTTTTCTTTAATAATTACAAAATTGTCTAATAATTTTTAACTTGCTTTTGGGACCAGATATTATCAGTGATCCCTAGGCATGTGCCTATAGTGCCTTGTGAATAATACAGCCCTATATTCTCCTATTCAAAAATTGAACTAAATCAAATGATTGAATCTTTCAAGTGAATTGAATCAAATGAATTGACTTCTTGAAAAGAATCATTTCATCCATCAGTATCAGAAGCAGATTTTGCGGATGGGCAAGCAGACATTTACCAATCAGATCTCTGACGATGCCAAATTTCCATATCATATTTGAAACAATGAAATGATAATTTTTTAAAAATTCCAAATCAACATCATCATTTGTGCATTCATTTTCCTTTATTTTCAAAATTCTCTCTTCTCAAATTGCATTAAAACTGAAATAATTGTTATTTTAGTTTTAATGCAATATTGCATTTCTTATGCATCCACAAACTTTCATTATAAATAGTAGTACAGTTACTAGATATCAAACTATATTCAGACCAGTGAGGTAATTCATAGTATTATGACATCATCATCAGCATAAATTGAATTAACTGAAAATCTTACATTTATTTATACTTTCCCTATATTAAACTCAACAATTAATAGCATTCTGAACTGCAAAAAGAAGAATTGCCTTGCAAATAAATTTTACATCATATAATACTTCCAGTCTTATTTATTTATTTTTCCAGTTTAAAAAAAATATTCATAAGGATATATAAAGTTTCTGTTATAATTGTCACTAGTAATAAATATCAAAATTACTCCAGTTTAAAGGAGTTTTTCAAGAAATAATTTGAACAGAAAATTTATTTTATTTATTGTGTGTAAAACTTTCCGTTTTTAAAGACTATGGATGCAGATTAATGAAAAATCCTAGAAATCTAGATGTGTTTATTTTTGTATTTATACATAATACAGAAAAATTGCTATATAACAAATTTTTATTTATACTATAAAAATTATATAAAAATAGATTGTGTTTAAAATGAAGTAAGTATATTCATAAAAATTATTATATTAAAAACTCTTGTTTAATAAATACAAAATACATTTATATATACTTCAAGAAATGATAGAAAGTCATTTATAAATTATTAAAAAATATGTATATCAATACTTTAGAGTAAAATGCATCATATTTGCAAATTTTATAGCAGAATTAATTATCATCAATATTATTATTTTTTTAATTTTATAAGTATGAGAATGATTTGTATTTATCATATATGATGTTTATGATGATAGTTACTATGAAAAGTTAAATAAATATGATTTGATATCTTTACTCCTGGAGTTCTAATAATTATTAAAACTTATTAGAACTGTTTAAACTTAATAATTATGTTTTATTAAAAACATAGTGTACATTCATATTATAATACGAAATGATTTCAATATTTGCTAATCTATTTCAAATAGATATTTATCAGAAATAAAATAGCTACACCTAGAATATCAGAATAAATTTTTGAATCATCACAAGAATTGTTACAAAATCAAATTTGATTCTAAACATTAATGCTTTAATATTAGTATCTTAGATGAAATAAATTTGTATATAATATTTTAAAGAATTATATTGATGTTCAGTTTTTTTCTCAGGAAAATATTAAAACAATGCAACTAATTTCCTTTTGTAACATGTAAAATTAACAGAATTCTGCTTATAATATTTTGGAAGAAATATACTTATATATTAATATCAACCTTATCCCTTTTTGAAACTAAACATGATTCTGATACAAAATTTCATGATAAGTAAAATTATGTATAAACTATATAAATATATATAATTTTATCATATATTCTAATAATCTAAAGCTCTAAGTTTTGATTTAGTGAATTCAAAACTAGCACAAGATTGCTGAAATTACTTTCTTTGACAGTAATACTTTAGTCAAATAAAGTAATTTTTGTAGTTTTGTGCTAGTTTTGAATTCACTGTTTTACAGTAGTGCAGAAGCAGAGGGATGCAAAGAAAGTTCTGATTTAGTTACATATTTGTTATAACAGAAAATTTTCTAATAGCATTCTTTATAATTCACTTTCTGTCATTTCTTGACCTTTATATTCAATTATTTTCATCTTATTTAGTTTTAGCCATTCTTTTCTAATTAAAGGATCTTCAGGTCCCCAATCAAATGTTGGGTAAATAGCATGATGAAGATTCTGAAATAAATCAATAAATATTAGTAAAGTGAAATATTTTAAAAAGTTTATAATAGAAAATTAAATGATAATTTTAATTATTAGGATATTTCAGTGCCAGATCTGGGGTGAGCCAAGTGAGGCAGTTACCTAGGGTGAAAATTATTAGAGGACACAAAAATGCAATTGCAATATCACACACAATTTTAATTATATCTATCTTGGCAATATTTCATGCTGTAGAATCAGTCTACAAAGACATAATTATGTATTTTTCTAACAGACAATATATATCAAGAAAGAGAGAGAAATAAGTGTGAACTAAATTGTTATTATTTATATGATTGAATGATAATCTGTTTAAATAAAATAAATATTTATGTTTTCTGCATTGGTATATCACAATCAGGATATCATAAAATCAAATATTCTTTATTTATTAGCATTGTTTTTAGCATATATACCACTTTATTTTCATTAAATGTTATATATAATTCCATTCTAGATTTATTGTCTCTGAACCCAACCCAAGTTTTTTTTATATTTCTCAACGACTATGTATCTGACATCATTACATTCCTAATTCTGAAGTATTAAATATATTTATGTATTAATATGTATGAGTGAAGAGGAGAAGAGGTGCCATTTTCTAATGTTGCCTCAGGTGACAAAATATTTAAATCCGATACTAGATATTATTTATTAGAAATAATCATTTTTATGATTAAAAAGGATTATTTCTAATAATAAATAAACTTATACAAATATCCTAGTGTCGGATTTAAATATTTTGTCATCTGAGGCAACATTAGAAAATGGCACCCCTTCTCCTCTTCACTCATACACATTAATAAATAAACATATCTAATATTATATAATAATATATTTCTTTAAAATTCAGAAAATTTGAATACTAAATTTAAAGGAATTTTATTATGAATTTATTACTGAATGGTAAGTATTGTTATGAACCAATCATTCATTCATTAGTTTTATGAGTTATTGTTATTATTGATAAGGATCTCCATGTTTTATTTTCCCAGTCTTAAAACAAATATAATTTTTTTATTTTCTTATGCCTAACATATACAGTTAATTCCTTCTTATCTGGTTTGTTAAGCTATGAGTAGAAATAAAAACAAAAAAAAAACAATAAGTCATTTGGAAGGAAAGAAAGTGCTTGAAATTATGATAAGATATATTGAATATCAAGATAATTTAGCTGATATTTAATTAATTTCTATCAAAAATTAGTGTGATTTCATGATTTTGCTTCAAAAACAAATTTAAAGCATAGTGACAAATGAAGATTACTGATTTTTTTATCTAATTAAATATTAGATAAAATTTATAGATTGTAAATTAAATAAAAAAAAAATATATATATATACTAGAAATTCATGTAAAGAATGGAAATATAATCTTATGATTTAATCTTATAATACTGTATATAACAATGAAAAACATCTCTAAACTTGTGGAGGGAATTGTAAAATGGCATCCATTATTATGTTATAGCACCTTCTACGAATTCTGTCTCTTTAGAGGAATTAAAATTTCAATGTAATCTTTATTCTTTAATTTTTAAACTATTAACAACAACAAATAATTTTGGCTGTCACAGACATCCAAAAATTAGATCTTTCTAAAGATACCCTATTTATAGAAATCAGTACAATAGTTCAACCAAAAAAGGACATCCAGCCAGCCAGCCATGTTTGACTATTAATATATATGATGATGATTTATTTACAATCTATAAGCAGTATTTTGATATGTTTGGATTAATTGGTTATTTGATTATCTGACTTGAGATCTGATCCTATAGGGGCTGGTTAAAAGGGAATCTACTCTACTAGTTCTATTGTAATATTTATGCTATAATACAGTCATTGCTGTCAATAATAAATATACCATATGTAAAATAATGTAAATGTTATATAAGAGATTTCTAACTTATGATGAGGTTGAATTAAAAATTTTTTTTATAATTCAAATCTATCATAATTCAGAACATAATTTTCCATAGATATAATGTTATAAATGGAAATTATATTCCTCAACTATCAGAACTTAGAATATTCAGTATACTTTTAAAAAATAGTAACATACAGTAATGTTAAATAAATGCTGTATATTCTTTAAAACAAGGAAACTATATTTCATGTATACCAGAACTTTGTTTTTTCTTTAATTTTATCCTTATAATATAAAAACAAAGATGGAATGTTTAAGTTATTTTCCTGTGCCTAAATTTCTAGTGTTGAATGAATGATGAAGCAGTATACCATCTTGAAAGATTCAGATTCAATTCCAGATCTTTCAGAAAGGTTTCAGTCTTGTTGAACCCTATCCTTCAACCTTCCAGTTGATCATATTATAGATGTTGGTACCTGCACAAGATTTATGATGTGATCAACTGGAAGGTTGATGTGAGGGGAGTAATATAGTTTAATCAACTGGAAGATTGGTGTAGAGGGATCTAATTGTGGCCACTGCCACTTTTAGATCCATTCACAGACTACCAAAAATATCCATTAATGGCTTAATTTAAACTAACATAACCAAATTTCTAGCAAAAATAAGCAATTATTTTTAATGCCACTTCCCAATCATTGACTGACTACATTGGTATATATTTCAGTCCTAATTATGAACTGCTCACATGTATTGTTAAGCCAGTAGGACTTTACAGTAGGTGAATCAATCAAGACCAGATCCATCAAAACTTTTTCAGAAACATGAAATCTGAATTCCATACTTTTGTGCATTTAAGATGGGATTGGATTGAGTCTGAGCACCTTAAAAATCTGGAAATATGAGATTAGAAATTAAATATGAATATTGCATGGTGTCCATACTTAATTACCAAAAACTGCTTCAATATGTGTTGGTTATCAATATAGTAATACACTAGCACTTCTTTGCAGT
>WUQG02453108.1:0-12804 GCA_011317285.2 Androctonus mauritanicus | reverse complement strand
GTCCTCCCATATAACTGGGATAGGACATGTTCGAAGAATATCGAAGTTCTCGGCTTTTCATAAGGATGCATTAAAAGATATCGACCAGATGCTCATCTCCAGTATTTATCTTTCCTGTCCTAAGATATTTTCCTTCTGTTTCAGTGAGGATAAAACCGTAATAGCCCGAAAGAAAAACAGACATAAAAAAAAAAAAAAAAGAATCTCATCCTACTTTCGGAAAAAAGTGACTATAAATACATTTTAGAGATGCATATAAAAGAATAAGTTCCTATTTCTGATAGAAAACAAAACAAACAGTGATAAAAAAAAACAAAAAAATTACTTTTTAAACTGTTCAGTACGTCCTCATTAAGTCTCCGAAACTTCGAACAGTTCGATGTAGCCTTATTATTTTCTCCATTCTATCGGTTTTCCTTTATTAAAAATAAAATATTCCTCGTTAAAAAACACGTTTCGTTCGATAATGAATGTCAATATAAATATTTTTTTTTTTTTTTTTAACAGTACCGCTCGAAAATTTTTTTAATATATTATAATTTTCGAAATTTCTTCGTTTAAAATTTACTACCGAAAAGTAAACATTAAAATTGAAACTGTTTAAAGACAGATGGCGCTAATTTGTTAAAAATACAATTTGTGAATTTTATTTGAAAAAAAAAAATTCGTTAGAAAAGTTTAATAAAAATATTTTCTTTTTATAATCTCAGCAATTATTATTATTATTATTATTATTATTATTTGATCAAAAATCATTTAAATGCAATCGAATTACCTCACAAATTCGAAGAAAATTAGTCGAAAGTGACGTAATCGGAGAGATTTTAAAACGTTTTAATAGAAAAGGCGATACGGAATGATATTGTAAAACGAAAACAGACGATGTCACTGACACTGGTCGACGCCTATCGGTTATTATGACCAGTCAGAATTTTCTGTCGTTTACGATCGAACAGAAAATTGATAAATGTATCAAAATAATATTCCGTTTTAATCGAGGAACGTAAATTGTTAAGATATCTTAATAAATAAGCGCATCGAGGATTGCAAACGTCCAGAAACGGAAAAATAATAAAAAAAAAATCTAGTAGAAATGCGATGTCCTTTAGTTCCGCCCTCGGCGCGCGTCGTTCGGGAGAGTAAACGCCGCTCCGAGATTGCGCTCGAGTCGACTGGCACTGCGCCTGCGCCAACGATCACGTGACGGAGGAATATAGGGTAGAGACCGAGAGAAACAGAGCACAAGCTCCGCATCTCGCCCAGGCGGCAGTCGGACGTCAGCGTGAGAAAAACAAAAACGGAAAGATGACTTTGGACGGCACGTCGGAAGCGGCGGCCAGGAACCCGCCCATCAGAAAACAACCTACTGGCAATCAAGCAGCCATGTTTCCTAGAAGTCCCGGTTACCGAGAAGCATCGTCACCAAGAAGTAGCGTCAAGTCGACTCCAGGTATATTACTGACGGTAGAAGCGGCCGAATCGGAAGAAGCTGCAGTGCACTCTTCAGCTGCTTTGCACAGAACTCCCAGTCAGGGCAAGATGAGAAGAAACGCCAGCAACGGTCGTTTGACCGCTAATCACTGTTACTACAGTGGAAACGTGGGACGTTCTCAGTCCATGAGAACGGCAAAGAGACCCCAGTCTCTAGATCCCAGTCACCGGTTCAGGCAGAGAATCGCCAGCATCCCCAATGACCTGATTATGCCCGGCCAGGGGAATGGAGCAGAGAGAATAGCCTCTAATCACTCTCTACCGCTTCCAGGCGACGAGAGCGAGATTCTGCGACTCAGAAATTTTTGCGTCACGTCGAAAGGTGTGATTAACCGAGGCGATTCTTTTCGTTCCAAGTCCCGTTCCAATCACAGTTTAGCCTCCAACGGTAGCGACGGTGCTTCTAGAAGTCGACACAATACCAAAGTGGTGACCACCGAACCCCAACCCAGAAAAGATCCCGTCTTAAAGACACAAGAACACATAGGACCTGCAGAATCACCGGACTTGGAAGGCGGACAGGCTTCCGCCCCCGAACCTGTCAAATATCGAGTTTTGGTGATCGGTGGTCCCGAGGTGGGCAAGTCTTCCTTAGTGCAACAGTTTACCACTTCCGAATACATATGCGCCTACGACAGTTCTCTAGGTAAGTTCGTTCTTCTTTTATTTACTTCTATTGTTAAGTCGCTTATCTTCCCACGGTATTTCTAACTCATTTACATCTTCCTAATATAATTATCCTGACAATATTCCTGTCTTTTATCGAACTCGACTAATCCATTTAGAGTAATGACCGCCTACCACACCGTCTAAAACTTTTATATTTATCCAACGCTTGGAAAAGTAGAACGGAACGACTGGCATATCGATTATTCCTTCTCTCTCTCTCGTGTTCTACTCCTACTATAGGACCTTAATCCAACAATTATAGCACTTGGCATCGATTTTTTTTATCTTATATTTTAATAAAGACCGACTATAAAAAAGGAGACCATTAATAAACACATACCAGAAAAAGTAATTACATTATGTTAACTTTTCCATCCTGTTTGTTCATCCTGTTTACAAATTTTGAGAACTAAAAAGAAAAATGGATAGATGGATAAATATATGTTTGAAAAATAAGACAAAACTATGTTTTCGAAGTTAATTATGCTCTAGTTTATGTTAATTATCAACTAATTGATATTTAAATCATGTGTACCGTATAGTCACGTATTGTTATGTGGTATAAACTGGAGACGTTTGGTGATAATTTTGGTATAAAAATCAACAATATAATTCTATTTTGAGTCGATTTACACTTTCTTCCTAATTCATGAATATGTTATTAACGGTCGATTTTTAATGAAGCTCACACTCATCATCATCATCTTAATTTCGATTTTTAATGAAGTTCACGCTCATCATCATCTTAATTTCGATTTTAATGAAGCTCACACTCATCGTCATCATCTTAATTTTGATTTTTTATGAAGCTCACGCTCATCATCATCTTAATTTCGATTTTTAATGAAGCTCACACTCATCATCATCTTAATTTCGATTATCAAGTCACACTTTCTTCCTAATTCACGAATATGTTATTAACGGTTCGATATATCTATGCTAGATATATACTGTATATATGTATATCGGTACTCGTTTAACTGACGTTAAACGTAAGATAACTCTCCTCTAGTTGACGTGTAGACGGTTAATTTAACCCAGGTAGTAGACGAGAGACACTTTCCAGATTTTACAGACCAGGGATTTCCTAATACGTCACTCGTGTCGTTTTAAATTTACTAAACCACTCCATGACTCATTTCTAAGAAAAAGACGAGTGTCAGAGAGAAAGAGAGAACTTTCCACTTTCTAAAAATAAATCCTTCTTGTCTAAACAGATTTCGCACAGAGAGCTAAATCATAATCGTTAATTGCACTTTTAAAAATAAACTTTTTTTTTTTTATTTTATAATTTATGAAAGTGGAGGGAAAAAAAACCAGGTTTATGTCTAAAACAATAAACATGATAGAAGCGATTTATTTATTTTTATACGTTTAAAAATAGTAAAAAAATAGTTAATTAAAGTTTTCGTAAAATAATCCATCTGTTACGTTTTAATTGCTGTATACACGATTAAAAAAATCACTTGGTACTTGGTTACGTGATTTATTTTATTTATAAGCAATTTATATTGTTGAAAATTCATTAAAAAGCAAATTTTTCGCATTTTCTTGTATACGCCGAGTTGCGCTTCATCAAAAATTGTCGAAGTTCTGCATTTTTGTTTTAAAAATATATTTATTAATTAAGTGGCATGACTAATGAAGATATTTAAATTGATAAATATTTAAATATATGAGTATTTTAACGAGGATACAGTAAAAATTAATCATCATTAACGATCACGAAAACTTTGCGTGTATACGTAATTATAGTTTTAAGCGAAGAAAAATAAATTAAAAAAGTGATTTTCTTAGCGCAAACAAAACTTCAATAAGTTTTTAAAATAAGTTAAAACTTTATTTCTAGAAAGTAAACAGATAAAAAAACTGGTAGAGGTTAACCTAGAAAAACATTAGTGTTTTTCATTGATTCTCATACGAAAAATCAGTCGTTATGACTCCCATAATATCACTTTTTTTTAGGCTAAAAAATAGTAAACCGAATCGATAAATCTGTATTAAAGATTCCAAGTGTGCGCTTTAAAAGAGAGAAAAATCGGTCACGATAAGAGATTTCCGACAAACTCGTTATAAACTTTCAAGGAGAAGAGGAAGGGAAAAAAAAAGATATAACACTAACAGCTAGCTTAAAATAACACAGCTTTGTTGCTAAAATAGAAACTTTCCCTTTTGTAAAAGCCTTAAAGTATTGTCTGCAGATACCAAAAGCACAATCGTGAGTTTTATTTTATTATCACGGAAACATATGACTACATATATATATGAATTCCTACTGATCGATATAACTATGGTTTCGTTACCTATAATAGATAATTCTACACAAGAATAAAAAAAAGGAAGATTTTTATAGATTATTTAATTTAATATTATAAAGTAACTGGGGGGAAGACAAGAGTGGGGGAAGACGATATTTTTGTGATATCTCGTCGATTAAAGTGGGTATAATACGGAATACTGGATGCCTCCACGCTAGACTGCAAGAAGTCCTGCCTTCTGTTGGCGTGTGAACGAAATATCACAAAACTGTCATCTTCCCCCCACTCTTGTCTTCCCACGAGTTACCTTACTAGTTGTTATTTAAAGAAACCAATTTATATAAAGGTAATTACGTAGTAACCTGCGTATTGTTACGTTTATTAAATCTAGGTATTCACTCGCAACGTGATATAATGTCGACAAAATTATGGTAACATTAAATTTCCATGAACTTAGATATTTATAAGGAAACGTAAATATTCCGAGCAAACACATTAAACTATTTTGGAAACGTTACCACATTTTTATTTTTATTTTTTGGTGAGATATTAAGAAATGATGTGTGTATACCGTGTACGGCTACTGTTATTTTCATGTGTTTTTTTTTTTTTTGGTCATTAAAATAAGTTCTCGCACATATTCATGTCATAAAAAGCTTTGGCAGGGAAAAGGTAACTGTTCTTCGCAACGGATCTGTGTGGTTCAGTAACCTTTCGCGCATTATCTGACTACAAAGTAGGACATACCCCAGTCCATTCATTACGATAACTTATAATTATCTAGACCAGGGTGTGGAATCCCATCCAGTAATGAAAGTGGAGCGAAACGATGGTTTTTAAAGGTTCCGCACTTCATTATATAAGGTAATAAGGTTGTCTAGGTAATGGCATTATCGAGACCTAGATTTCGAAAAAGATTCTCAACCCCTTTATTTTTTATTTTTTTTTATTTTTTGAACCATGGCTACCTCATCCGCCTACAGTTTTAGGCAAAAATTTTCTGCCAAAAGAAGTTTGCCAGAGAAATAGGTCAATAGGTGAAGAAGAAACCGTCCTTACCTAGTTAAGAAGTGAAAAGAAACAAAAAGCTGTGCCAAGTAGTAACATCTTTTTCTAGTTGATTTATGGAAAGTGTCAGAATTTTGGCTTGTTGCTCTACTATCATCCGGATCCGATTTACCGATCTAACAGAGTTCCGCTTTTGTTTCGAATTACTGCGGCACGAAAAGGTGACATTAATCTTTCTGTCAACACAATTTTTTTTGTTTTTTTTTTATTAAATAAAAGTTTGCAGACTGGTAGACTCCCGTTTTACTTTGATGTTAAAGAGGATCAGTTTCAAGTCGAAAAGGATATATGATTCGATCATCGTGTGTTGTAAAATTACAGAGCTGCCGAAAAACGTTCGAAATTTCATCATTGCAAAGTTTAAAAATCTGGATAACTGCTTCTAGGATTTTTTTTTATCAGTCGCTCTCTTTACCAAAGAAATATAATCAAAATTTAAAATTTTGATTTTCAAAAGAATTGGAGACTCCTCCATCTTGAGAATACCGATCATAACAGCTATATAAATTCGAAACCGCTACGAGCAGTTAAAACTTTTATAAGTTATTTTGGACAATACATGCAGAGTAGTTCTTACATTGAAATAAATTTCGCATTCCTTTAATATTTTAAAGAAAACGTGGTCGGAGAGAAAAATACTAGCGCAATATCTCCACAACAAATCATCTTTATCGAGAAAGATATTCATAATGCAATCTTGCACAATATAATGGAATTTTAAAGCGAAATATTCCGTTAATATCACCGCATTTTGCCATACAAAATTAGTTGAGTATCCGAATTTTCCAGCAGATACCACGAAAAATAACAGCTATTCTCTCTCTCTCTCTCTTACACGTTCCTCAAAAATTACTTAAGCTAGTTTGAGAATCTTCAAGGCTGAACTGTTTTTTAATAATAGATAGACTATTGATGTTAAAAAAAAAAAAAAAGATATTTTTCATCAAAATATTAAATTTTTTCTCGTTTTACCATATTCCAAATCCAATAACGATAGTTATGACTGATAAATTTCGTAGAATATGGGTCACAATTCCCAACAAGAACGAGGTCATCCTCGTATTACTAGTTTGCATGTAAGTTTGGATCGTTTAAACGAGTAAAACTCTCTCCAAGAGAACTTTTTACTGTGGGATAAATTTTAAACTTTAACGTAACCAGTAAGAAAAAGGAAAAAAAAAAAATGATTTCTAACTAGCCATCTAATTACTTCGACACTTTGGTCGGACAATCTATTGTTGTATAACAACATCGATCGATGAAATTCAATTTTGTTACATCACGCGGAAACGATAAACAATATCGATCAGTCAAAATCGAACGAATGCTATTCTTTTGTCGACATATTTTGCTCACCAAACGGGTGTATCCGGCAGCGGGACTCTTTTTTTTTTTTTTTTCTACATCGAACGATCTACCAAACCACCACGCCATATTGGTAAATCGCTAACTACTCTATCCATAAAAGTTGAAAAATCACTTCTGTTTTTTTCTTTACCATCAAACTTTCTTTCTCTCTTTCAAACCAGACTAAAAATAATTTTAAAAATAGTCAAAAATCAATGCAAAACTTTTCGAAATGTTAGAGTTTAACTGGGTGATTTATTTTAATAGAAAATTCTCTTTTTTATTTTTCCCCCCTGATTTAAAGAAAGTGATAATGGCGGATGAATGGAAACCTATAGAAGTAAATTAATTAAGCTAATTGCGTTCGAATACGATTTTTAAAAAAGTGCTTATCAGTTAGTTAAAATACGAATCGAAATGATGGAAAAACTACTTTTATCTAGATTAAACATCATTTATGAACGAGTAAACAGTTTTATTAGAAACTGGAGCTAGTTCATCAGATTTGTTTGGTGTATCGGTTCGCTTTTGGGTCAGTAGTACTCTTATCGACCGATTCTAGAACTTTCGACTAAAAGAAACTGCTGTTTTATGAGGCGACGTTTACCACTAAGACACGATGCAACCGCATTCTGCGCCTGCCAATGACACTTTCCCTTTGAGTTCTCTCGTATGCGACGGAAGCAAATCGACGAACTGCATACGAAAATTCAGTAATAAAAATAAATTTATAATTGAAATCGATGCTTTAATGCTAGAAATAATTAAATTTTCACTTTTTTTTAAATAAAAAAAATATATATATATTCGATAATTAAAAATAAGAATTTCCAAACTGTATTTAAGAATTTAATTATTACTGTTATTAAAAACATAACTCTAGCAGTTTCATCATTAATGTTTTTATTATTATTATTATTATTATCATTAATAAAAGTTAATTGCTTTATCGAAGTAGTAAATATTATTTTAATCAAAATTTCAATTAATTTGTTATTTGTTCAGAATAATAATTCGTGTTGCTCTAAATGTCAGTAGTTTGTGTATAAATAATAGAATTAAACATAAACAATTTTGGATTAAATTTATTTTTAATTGCCATAAAAGAGTTTTAATTGCCAATTTTGTATTAAATATTTTTTTAATTGTCATAAAAGTGTTAGTAAATCGAAATTATTGAAGTCGCAAATCGAGACGTTCATGTTCATCATACGAATCTCAGTTTTCTGTTCTCAATTTCTGATAGCAATAAATTTATTCCTGTAGCATCAATAACGAAACTACTCACGAATTTAACCAGTTGAAAAGGTTTTTTAACTGGTTTCATCTAACTTAATTCTATTCTTTTAGTTTGGTTTCTGTAAAAAGAATTTTTATATATATATCGATAGATCGAAGTTGGTGATGGCAACAATAGAATTCACAGAAATCAATTGAACTCCCTAACATTAGACCTACTATAAAATCACAGCTGGAAATCAATACAAAACCTCAAAGAAATTTTTCCATTCGATAATTTTGAATATCTATCGATCATCACCATCTCGTTTATTATAAGTTGGCTCAGATTTAATCAAAGATGAGATTAAATCTATAGTATGGATCCAGTAATAGTTTGTTTTGCTCTCCAGAAAGAAGTCTAATCTTTAAATTTTGCATCTTTATATAGTTTACGTATTTAAAAATATATTTAAACGTGCAACGATCTAGTTTCTCTATAGAACGGATAATATAAAAAATCATCACTATAGTTACCAGGTATTGATCCGGAATCATAATAATAATAATAAAGACTGTTTAAAATAAATTAAATATAAATTTTTTAACAACAAAATGTGGATAAAAATACGATAAATTGAAATTATTAATATCCGAAGATGACAAAAAAAAATATTAAAATAATTCAGTGGCGACAGATAAGTGTTTATTTTTTAAAGAAAAATTTCTTCCTTTGAAGGAATTCTGTTTAAAAACCAATCTTTATACACGTCTATAAGTTGTTTTTTTTATGTTTGTGTTCCAAATTAATAGTTTTATTTAATTTTTTAATAATTAAATAAATTATTGTAATGCTTCCTCTCAAGCTTCATAAATTTTTTTTTGCAAAGTACTTAGGAGAAAAATTAACTTTTTATCAACAGTCTAAACTTCTAACTTCTGGAAAGTATTTACTTACCAAAGATTGATGATTTCTACCAGGAAACATTTTTATTTTTATCCACAAAACATACTGGTATCAGTAGAATTAACTCTCTCTCTCTCTCAACGATAGAAAGTTTAATATTTAAACGTCAACGCAAATATTTTTATCTCTTATTATTTTCCAGACTACTTTCCAATTTTCCATGTTTAAAGAAGAGAAAAATAATTAATTTAACGTATAAAAATAAGAAAAAAAAAACCAATGAAGTTTTCTAACTTAATTAATATAATAACATTAATAATAATAATATACAAAATATTCTAGTAAATTTTTTTATAATTAAAATTAATTCGAGTGTATATAAATAATTTAAAATAATAATAATAATAATAAAAATTTATGTTCAGTAGTTAAAGGTTGCAATTCTTAATTTTTGCAGTTTGCTTTCGTAGTTCATGAAAAAAATAAAAAAATGTCGACAAGAGTAGAGAAAAAATGTTAAATATATATCATTAACCTTTGTTTCTTTAAACGTTAAATAATGTTTAAAGAATAAAGTCGAATCTCCGAAAGAAATTCGTTCAGAGATTCGCGTTTTCTTCGTGATATTTCGTGTTTTTTTATTTAAGTTTTATTGGCGTGAACGTGTAGAACGGAAACAGTCAGATGATAGAACAATCGAAGATGGATAAATTTACTATTGTCGTATGCAATCTGTTGTCGAACATTAGAAACATTCGTCTTTTCTGTTTACATTATTCGACTGGGAGAGCGTATCTTGGGTATTAAATTTCTATCGATTCATTTAAAGAGCAGGTTAGTCACGGGAATGTGTACAGCAGCAACAGCAGCAGCAGCAAATGTATTTTGTCGCACAGTCAGTTTTCGCTTTAATGAATTTGTCAGATTTACTCGATCGGTCTCTTCAATTAGGTGTCCAGTTTACGAGAAAATAATTTAATAATTTTTATACCGACCGGATACAAGGAGGGATAATTTTTATTTTTTATTTTTTTTTCATTTTCTGAAGTAGCAAATGCAAAAATTTCCGATCGAATTTCGTTAATTAAATATCTAAGAATGTCAAAAGAAAGAATTTAATTAAAAAAATGAAACTTTTTCCGAGCGTAATATGAACTGGAAGAGGAAGATAAAAAGGTAATCATAATAATAATAAAAGCATTCTCTGATATTTTATAATTTAAATGTTTTTTTCTTAATTGTGTTTTTAAAATTTGTAGAGGGAAGACAAAGGTTTTTAAGTTTATAAAAAAAAAAAAAAGTTAGAAAAATTTCTGTAAATTACTGAACGTCACGCTTCTTTGCTTTGTAAGAATAGACTAACTGATTTAGACTTTTCGATTGTTTCTTTTGTGTTCTTGTTAATAACAGCATACAATTAGTATGATTGACAAGAAAAGAAAATGGAATTGTTTAAATTTATAGAATTTTTTCCTTATTTTGCAGTCGCTTGGAGTATTAATTCGATTTTTTTTAAATTAGATTAAATCGTGTGATAGTTAAATATCGCGAAAGATTCTCCTCTCTCTCTCTCTTCGTCACACGAGTGAAAGATTTAATATACCACTTAATTATTCTATTATTGTCTTAAAATAGTAGATCCGTAAATTAATTATCTTCGTTATAAAACCGAATTCATAAAAAAAATAACAGATTTCTCTCGTAATTACTTTGATAAAACCGCACATGTTTTTAGAAAGAGAATTAGTTTCTGTGTAGGATTTTCATCTTGTCTCGGACTATTTTCTGTTTGGGAACAATTACCGAGTCAATATCCTGTTGTCATTAATTTTTCTAGTAGTTTTCTTACTTCTGTTTATCGGTAAAGAACAAAAAACCGTTTCTAAATTAAAGAACTACTAAAAGTGGTCGAAGTCATTGTTTTTGTAAGTTCTTTAAATGACGAGACGAAAAACAGAAGTTAAACCTCTACGAAAGTACGTTTCGATAATGATAAAGATGGCAACGAAAAAATTTGGCATTAAAAATAACAGATAGCAAGAAAAATTTGGAGAAACAGCTCCACATACCTTGATGTTGTAGCATCATTGACTGAATCGATTGGATACAGATTTATTTTAATAATTATGAATTTAGTGACAAGACATTCCACTGCTCACGATGACCTACGTACATTCTTGTGGAGCCAACTGAAAAATTAAAGATAAGTTTAACAGGCTGAGCTCCTTCTCTTGAAAAAACTGGAGAGTTTAAGAGAGAGAAAAAATTATCACGTGATGAAAAATGACATTATATATGGATACGTATGGAATGTCATAAAGAAGAGCAAGAGCAAGAAGATCTTGTTTGATTTTATATCAAAAAATGTGAGGATATTAAAGTGGAGAAAACTACATTAATAAAAGAGATTCCATTTATGTGTAAATTGCCGAGTAAACGGTACAAACTGCAGATACATTCTGAGAATGTTCGTGGAAAAAAAAACAAATTCCACCATAACGTAGTCGGTAAATTAATATTTAAACGTAATTAATTACGTCACTGATTAAAACTCTACTTCAGTTATATTTAATATTGTATGGTGAAAAATATAACAAAGCTATAAATGCATTAAGTTAATACAAAAGATTTGTATGGTGGATCTTTCGAACAATGGTACCAGATCCTGGATTAACCATAATTATCACTCAGAGGAGAACTCACACTCTACTCGTTACAAGTAACGTAATTATCAGATTATGAACAAATTATTCCAGATTACAGAGGACGAATTACACGTGTAATACTTTTATCATCTTATTTTAGAAGTTAATAATCTGCCATAACGTGTTTTCGATTCGGGCAGAATGCCACAAACTTAAAAAAACTCCTTTCTTCTCTTCTGGAATCAATTATACAAGAGAATGTATTGTTATCGATAATTCTATCGGATCGATGTGCACTGTTGAACTGCATTACTTTTTTTTAAGAATTTAACGCTGTAATGATTTAACTGAATTCCATCTTTTATGTAACTGGAAATCAAAACTTTATCGAAAATTGAAACATAGTTTGCCTTATTATATCGAAATGAATACGATTCATTCACCTGTGTTAGATTGCATCCCAACGAATCAGGTATTCACAGTAGCCATAATTATCGTGTTTGGAGTCGAGAGAATAAGGCAGGAATTATTAATTCAAATTTTATGACGACAGCCGACAATTAATAGTTTTAAAATCTCACTAAATCTCCCGAGAAACGGTATGATATAAAGGTAATTACTGGGAAAATATGCTAATATAAAATGAATATTGTAAGAAATTTAAATCTCAATATTCTTTAAAAATCAAAAAAATATTGAGAATTTTCTAAGTTTTTGACTTATCAAAATAATCATTTAATGTTCTGTGGTTCCTGCAGACAGTAGAAAAACAATTATCCTAATTACTAAGAAGGAATGTGACAGAAGTGAAAGGAAATAAAAACACTCTTTTCTTCTATTTATACACATCTAATTGTACAGCATATCCGAGAAAAAATAACATTTACTTGTATTTATAATTATCCCAATCGCTCAGTGTTTGCGTAAAACAAATTTTGGGAGCATAATTTTTTATTCGATTATTCTAAATATATAAGAAATCGATTCTTAAAGGAAACTCGATCGAAATTCTTCTGCCAATCGACTTTTCTAAATTTTATGTAGATTTTTATCAACTCATAATTCTATACGTGACTATAAATTACTAAGGATAAATAGGAAATTACTCCTAACAGCCCATGACGATAATCAACATCATGGACAGTTGGAGGAACTGATGTTAGGATTTTCACCATCCAGGAATTTATTTTTCCATCGTGGA